>JABJVR010048413.1:0-24512 GCA_025773905.1 Chitala chitala
CTAACCTGCATGTCTTTGGACCGTGGGAGGAAACCGGAGCACCCGGAGAAAACCCACCAAGCACAGGGAGAACATGCTAACTCCACACACACACACACACACACACACATACACACACACACACAGACCCAAGGCAGGAATTGAACCCCAGGCCTGGAGGTGCTCGGCAACCATGCTAACCACCACGCCACCGTACATTTTGTATAGATTTATATGACTACTTAAAATGCATTTTAGCCTTTAGCTGGATTACTTTAAAACCTGTCCACTTAAGCACTCAGTTGACTTCCAGTATTCCCATTTCAAGGCTCATGAATATCGTCTCAGCAGCATATCCTCAAAACTAGAGCCAACAGACAATTTTAAGGATCGTCGTCAGTGACCCAAACTTAGCCATGTTTGCCCGTTTTTGTTTTGGAAAAGATGTGGTTGCAAAACAGTGTAATCAAAGGAGAATCTGTGGATCCTCAACCTTAACATATTTTTAATGAGACGTACAAAATGTCATTCCAACCATAAAAGTAATTGCATCATAGGATTTTCAAAAATGGCAAAACTATCATTCAGACTGGATGAAATGGAATAACTGACTAGAGAAAAGTCCCCACTGCCTCCACAGTGTTGCGTGTACAGTGCGGCTTATTCCCACAAAAATGATGGAAGCTTGTGAAGATCATGAAAAAATATCCGCACAACTTCAGTCAAAAAGTTGATACTAATGTACATTTCCGCTATGCATATCCAGAAAGAAATGAAACAGATAGCAAGTAAAAGTAGTTGGTTAGAGAAAAAAAAATAAATTCTATGCGACCCACATCTATAATTTCACTTACAGTGCAGCAATAGGTTACAGTTAACAAACCAGAAAACTGCAGATACATTACTTATATTTGTGTGTGTGTGTGTGTGTGTGTGTGTGTGTGTGTGTGTGTGTGTGTGTGTGTGTGTGAGAGAGAGAGAGAAATGTATTCCAAGTGTCAAATTAATTTTATACCTTGTTCATTGCCTGTAGCTAAGGAACATGATACACACATGGAGCCATACATCTGAGCTAAAAGTGTAGTATAATTTGCACTTTGATAATAATTGTATTGTAAGTCACCCTTTCCATTTACTTAAACTACTATACATATAGGTACACAACCAAATGGAAGTTATTAGAGAATCCAATATGTTGCCCAACAGCATGAATAAGCGAAACAATATTGAAAAAAAATCAACAGCAATCAAGGTGTGCTCGTAATGAAATCTCACTTGATTAATGTCACTTGGTTAAAAAAAAAAAATCAAGGTAACAAGTGTAAAACAAAAGTAAATAATAACAACTGTTACTGCTATGAAGATGATGAAAAGAGGAAGAAAAAGGAGGAGGAAGACATATAAAGTTCTTTCAACAGGGAACTACACCCTAGGAAGCAGGTCATCTCCATTGACATTTTCAAAGTGGTTTTTTAGTTTTTAAAAGCAAAATGCTCCATGTCTCCATCTGTATTTACCTATATGCCATTGATTTTATTGGTAAACCCTCAAAATGTTTAGCCAAGAAAAAATGCAAACAGGCAAAAACTGTCTTGACTTCTGTAAACATCAATAAATACATAACACACAACAAAATCCTTTGTTATTACACAGCCAGTTTGGTTTATAATTTTAACAGAAAAAGAAACATATTTTCAAGGCAAATTTATGTCACCCAGACGAAGAAATTAAAATTTCATACCCTAGACAATCAGGAAGTGCTTCATTTATACACATTGGTGATAGTGTGCGTGTGTGTGCGCGTGTGCGTGTACCTGTAGGAGGGAAATGGATCATACATATTTTTCACCCCAGAAAAAGGTGGACCCCTACTATTTAATCAGTTTTGGATTTCGTACAATTTTATCACTTTTATGGTTAGGATTTTAGAATACAGGCCTGTAACTAAGCATTCTGTACATCTTCAGAATATAGTCTCTCTGGCTAATACCATGTTAATTTTAGTTAAACTGTATAATTTATTTTGTTTCCCTGCACAGCTTTGGAAAATATTAAACACAATACTCATATTGTTAACTGAACAAAAAATGGCCAGGGGGTATTTCAGTCGATTTTATTTAGATTTTAAAATATATCAAGATAGATAATCAATCTTTTTTTGAATATAACGACCCAAATAATTATACACACACTTGCACAGCCTTCAAAAACATACTCGCGCTTCTAGCTCAATTTGTTAGTTTATAATCATAAACTGTTAATTAATGCATATTTGCGAGACAGCATGAGATATTCAAAAGCATAGAATGAGTTTCAACACACATTTTTTTTAAATCCCTCAGCACCTAATTTAAGAGACCAGTAATTTAATAATTTAGTCCCGGTTTTCGATTTTAGTAACACATGATTTCCCATGAATATGGCCAAGTATATTCTCACTCAGCCCAAGGCTCGGTGAATTGAACGCATCAGCATGTTACCGCACGGCGAAAGTTGTCATTGGGCTGACTCTCCATCTTCTTTAATTGCCTGCTGGCATCGACACCCTGCACATATCCAAAGTCTGCACTCCAGCCAAAAGCAGGGAAACACTCAGCCATTGTGAGGAGCTCAAGGGTGTTTCAGTGTAACAACACAATACGCCAAAACAATACAGTACATGTTTAGGCCACACGCGTACAGCCGAACACGCAGCTGCTAAGTGTCTGAGTGCAATTGCTATGCTCTGCAGGTCTACCATACTACCGACTACCAAAAATGTATTTTGCCTTTGCGCTGTCATTCCTAAAACTGACAACATGCAATTACTTCATTGAAAGTCTGTAATTTTACCAAACTGTGTTAATTACATTCATATTGAAGCTGTATTGTAGCAGATCTGTGGCAGTAATTAGCAGTACTACCAATTCTATAGCATGTAGTGATTGGCTGTGCTTTTATAATAATAAAATAAAACGACGTTAATCTATTTTTCTCTGCACGGCCTTGTTCCATAACACAGGAAACATTGGTTATTTAAACAAAAACTACATATCATAATAAATTCAGTCCACAAAAACAAATTCTCATTTAAGCACAGAGTCAAATTCAATCCAAGAACAAAGTGAATTGGTTTTGGCATTTTGATTTGTTATTACAAGTTATCTTATTTTCTCCTTTGGGGGAAAGGAAAAAAAAAAAAAAAAAAGTTTATTTTCATTTCGAGCTTAAGCCTGTGTATTTGTAATGAAAATGCAGTAGATATGGAATCGCAGAATCGGCCACACAGCAAGGTTCCCAAGGATAGCTGTTAAGTGCGTGTTAGGAACGGGAAGTAAGGCCTAGTAAATTAAATGTCAGAACAGAGCTCACATTAATACAGAGTAAATAAGGTAAACAGAGCTTGGAGAGCAGCCTGCGCTCGTGTGAAGGACATCGGGGAGGATGAAAATAACTACAGGCTCCAGGTTTTCATATTGACCCTTTCTTAGAGCCTTGGGAGGCTGCCGAGGTATTGATGGATTCTGTGTGCTAAAGGTTACATTTAAATAGAAAAGAAAACTGTCATATGACAAAACACTAAAGTGGTGGCCATTGTAACTTCAAGGCCTGAGAACAGATAACGCCGTGGCGCTGTGTGATACCGGGGCAGAAAGCCAGACATGGCATTGGTAAATAAACGTAATTCCGTCCTTATGCTGCAAGACCATCTGAGAAATGTACTGAACAGATCTGTGCTGGAAGCAAATAAGTGCAAGTAAACAAAGACAAAAACAAAAGACACAAAATAGACCTCTTACTGAATATAGCATGAAGTTGTACTACTAAAATTATATTCATGTATAAATTAGGGGTCACTTCCTTCAAAATAATTCACTTTCAATCTTTGTATAGACAAGAGGCTAAGACTATAATAAGATAATAAAGAGAAGACAAATTTATACAGCAAATAAATGTTATCACAACAGTTACCATTTCACTACTAACTTGCTGGCAGGTAGAGTGACACTGAGAAAACACTGCATAGTACTGACCCCCATCCCCCAGCTTTTGCTCACATTAAACACGTTAAGCGACTAGCATGTGCGAAGGAGCACTGCCTAAGTTGATGCTGTGACCACGTCACAAAATGGTGGTCTGCTCACACCCAAATTTAAAAAAGAAAAATCCATAGCACTGACGCCTTTCAACACCCAGTGCCTAACACTAGGTCCTCAGTGTTAAATATTCTTGTGACAACAGAATGCAGAAGGGCCTTGTAGTTGACTGTTGCTGATGCTTGCACTATCCGTTACAGGCGCCTACGGTATGCAAACAGGGAGGTACGAACAAAGAAAGAAGTCCTTGTGAAGCGCACTGACAGCAGGGGAATTCAGACGCTCAGCGTGGGGAGTGGTCCACATTGTCGAGCCTCAGCATGAATGGACTTCAAATCCACGGCAACAAAGGAGGTCAGATGACACCGTTTCATTACCCCTTCAGATTAGCTGATTTAATGAGAGGAAGGTATTCTGCAGCCTTTTTTTGCACAAACAGACCGCTGCACTTACCACATCTTTTTTAAATTATTGCTCTTGTTGCCTCTAATTCCTTCGGGTATGAAGCATCTCTTCTCTGTCTGAAGGCTCCCTACTGAGACATAATGCTAAATGCTGAAGAATACAGCAAAACTACTTTCTTTTCTGCTTCTAAAGCAAACAATTTCACCTAAAATGAGTGTGGAGAGCAAATTACATCTTCTTAAAGTGTGCTCATAATAAACTGGGCTTTTAAGCGTTTGATTATTGTAACTAGCTGCCATGACGCACATGAAAATGGTTTCGCAATTTTTCTCTGAACTGTCACAAAAAGTTTTCACCTCTCAAATCTTATTTGTGCTACTGTAGCTATGAGCGAGACGTTATTAGCTTCTTTCTGATAAATTGCATGCAATCAAGTCATAATATGAGGCAGTCATACATTGTTAACAAAAGTCTCAACAGCAAGAAAACAAATTACAACTTTATGTTGAATAAAGTTAACATTTATAAAATAACTAAATTTATCACCCTTCGCACTTGTGGTTTTTTTTTTTTTTTTTTTTTTTTTATAATTTATGAGTGTTTTTATTCATTTGAAAAAATGTTGACCCTATAGGAATTGCTGGAAATTCTCCACAATTGAAAATATACCATATTCTTATGACTAACACAACATGTGTTCAGTGTGAAGAATTCTCATTAAGTGGAGCGGAAGTCTATACTGTACAATTTTACTAGTCAGTTTTGACCATTTTTCTCCCTGTATGATTGCAATAGAGCCATATATATATATATATATATATATATATATATATTTGTGGATGTGACCTATATCCAAGAGTTTCTACAGAGATGCACACCTACACCTGAAACAGACTTCATATTGACATTTATAATCAAACAGTCCTTCATTCTTCTTGTTATTATTTTTGTTGTTGTTAGCATGCCTAACAGATAAGGCAGCCAGTTGGTTTTTGACATCCAGATGTTTGTTTGTTTCTCTACCCGCTGGATTATTTGGTTCCTCTCCTCCACTATCTAGCTGTTTCCAAAGGTACTATATAAAACAGAAAATGAAACTAAAACTTACTGAGTATCTGTAGTTTGAAAATAAACTGAACATGGGCATAACAATATTCTGGAAGCTGGGGGTGAGGGACACAAGCGAGGTGATTAGGAAAGGGTGTCATGATTCAGGAGGACAAACCCAGAAGCAGATTGTCTTTTTAGCACTGATAAGGAAACCAGAATGACAAAAAACAAGGGAGAACTAGAAACAGGTGAACAAACAAGTCTAAACTGAATGAAACCGGTAACTCAGGACAATCCTAGACTAAAACAAAAAAACATAAATGAGGGACAACTAAAAACAAATCAGGTGGAATGGGGTTCTAAACATCATAAAGCCGCTGCCTGCGGACTCCCATCTGAAAATGTATAGGAGGCACACCGCCCTCCGTGGATATACATTGTTTTTTATCATAATTGTATGCATCATCAGGACAAACATGAGTTTCTAAGGAAAACCCCGATGACAGAGACAAGACAGGTAGACATTGGCACTTACAACTAAAGCCTTCATCTACTACAATGAACTCCTTCCCCTCTCACTGAGCAATTTGTAACTATGCTGCACCTTTCTTTCTCCGTTATTTGTTGAAAATAATGAACTGTTTACCTAAGCAGGGTCACAGTTTCATTTGATAATGTTAAAAAAAGACATACGCAAAACAAGTAAATCTGCAATGGAAATTTTTTGGTTGAACCTTACCTAGTTTTACCTAATAAGAGAATTCACCATTCACACACAGGTCTGCTAAAAGCACATAAGGAAAAATACTGCCAGTGTCAGAGTCTCTGTTTGAACTGAAGCAAAGCAGTTCACTTCTTACAACAACGCATTCAATATAGACAGGTGACAACTAAATAACAGGAAGTGCTGCTATCACTTTCAGATAAGCCCTACACCCTAGGTGGTCACAGTAGGGGCCTGTTTGTGAAAATGTGCTCAAGAAATTGAGAGCAGGTGAAAAACAATAACACAAATAGCTCAGTCGTGATGAAGACTGACAGGGCGAGGTGGTAAGGCAGACCTGTGCTGCAGATCTGAGCAAGTGGAACGGTCAAAATTTGTGGCAGTAGGCGCCCCGTTAACAGCATAGAGAGATGGTGGCAGCAATGCTGCCGTGCAGCAGCCCATGGCAGCGCAGACGTAGCGACCGGCTTGTGCTCCCTGCTCACGAAGCCGCGTTTCCCCCTCTGCTGGCCCCTGCCGGTATGAGCCGAACGCTCAGAGCCAGAGCAGCTCCGGAGCTGCGCACACTGTGCACTTTCTTGTATGTGCGTGAGCGTGTGTGTGTGCGGTTATGGGTTATAAGAAGGCTGCATGCATGACGTGCCTATTGTGTTACAAGAAATTGTACCACTTGTAAGGCTCCCTTGTCTAGTTCCACTGCTGGAAAAGGAAAGGGGAAAAAAAAAATCCACGTCTGTTTACAGCTGCAAAGCGACAAGTGTCTTTTTTAATTGTTTTCGGTTCTGTTTCAGCTTATTTGTTTATTTAAATGCATTGTTACATGCACATTGCGCAAATAACTTCCACTATAAACTCGTTGCAAAGATCCACCCAGTTCATATCTATTTAAAGGACTTTATTTTCCTGAGAGACGCTGTGCGACAAGGGAAGAGAGATGTACATTAACGATCATTATCTAGGCGGACAGAGTGGTACTCCAGCACCATTAAAATGATTACGACTGGAAAGTACAAAACACGGACAGATGATGAAATGCAAACACTTTTAATGAGAGGACGGTGAAAGTATGACCTCGCGAGGTTTCGTTTTTTTTTTTTTTTATCATCCCTGATAATGCTTCACAGAAGTGCAGCTCTGCAGCCCTGAATTAGCATGGAAAAGAGAACCGCCTCCGCCGCAAGCGCGCTGTAGTGTGAAAACGACGATTTCATGTACAGCAGCGAGACAAAAGAAGCGGCTTAAAGAGAGCCCAGATGAAGTAAAGCCGACGTCTCATAGACCTGACTCCATACTAGTATCATTCTTCTTTGAAAGTCACCTGGTAAACCATATTAAATTTCATTGATACCATGATAGTAAACTGAGATTGAAGGTTTAGGGACACGTTTTATGAAGCCCTGCCATTCAGCAGTAAAATAGGCCACTAAACAGCCAGTCTCCGTGTTTGCACCCTGGACATTTAAAATTCCCAGACCTTTTACTACACACGCGACCTTGCTACTGATTCCATCCCTGGTCTTTCGAGCAGCGTCGACCAGCAAACGCTGTCAGTCAGAATACCATTTCAAACACAATACAGCCTCCATTTTGTTTCCTGACAAAGGAAGAGAAACCCGAATCCTGGGAACACGCACTCAATCAGCTTAATCCACAGGCACAAATGGGAAGAGTCCGACATTTGAGTGGCATCACAAGAGGAAGGGGGTCACAGGAGGTCAATCAAAAGCCAAAAAAAATGTCATGGAGTAGTGCTGCAATCAGAGCCATGGGAGCAACAGTAGCAATCTATCTGGGGAAAGCAGGATTTTGGACAGATATTGACAGATTACGTCACCCACCCCTCCCTATGGAAGACCCTTTCAGAACCATGGCATCCATCATAAACTAGTTTATGTCCTCTGGGATTACATTTTTTTGTGTCCAGCCCAAGAGTCAGCTGTCAGGGCCGTCAGAAGCTCGGTTTGTAGAGGAAAACGAAGTGACAAAGGCCTCACGGAGTGGAGCACAATACCACAGAGCACAGCGAGACAAAACACAGGGAGATGGATCACAGCACCGTGGAACACAGCAAGGTGGAACACAGGGAGATGGAACACAGTGCCGCAGACCACAGCAAGACGGAACACAGGGAGATGAAACACAATGCCACAGAGCACAGCAAGACGGAACACAGGGAGATGGAACACAACTCGGTGGAACACAGGGAGATGGAACACAATGCCACAGAGCACAGCAAGATGAAACACAGGGAGATGGAACACAGCAAGACCGAACACAGATGGAACATAACTTGGCGGAACAAGGCAAGGTGGAACACAACTCGGCGGAACCCAGGGAGATGGAACATAGTACAGCAGAACACAGCCCAGCTGAGCACAGTGAGAGGGAGCACAAGGAGATGCAAAACAACGCTACTGAGCACAGTGAGGCAGAAAGAACACAGTGAGACAGAGCACAGTGCCGCAGACCGCAGGGAGACTGAGCATAGCGTCTGCACACTGCACTCCGACACCACCTCTGGATGAGTTTAGTTATGCAAACAAAACCCTTTCCCCAACTCCAGCACCCCAGAAATGTACAGGAACACCATTAGCAGTGTCAAAGTGAAAGTGGGCTCTAAATTGTCTTGGTGAAACAAAGCACAACATAGTACCACAATCCTGTAGCCAAAACCAGGAGGCAAATAAATAAAAAAGCAGACACTGGATGAAGTGTTTCACCAGACATCAGACCAATGGCAGAGCGAGCTGGATCAACCAAAATGCCAGCAACACAAATAAAATGGCTCACTAAAATGTCAGGCAACCAGATGAAGTGGAGAACAAACTGCTAGACCATGAGAAGTTTGGGTATACAGTAAAACACTCTGCCTAGCTGTCAGCACCGTTTGTAGTCATACTTGTGTGAATGAAGTCAATGCTCTTGCCCTACATCCAGACAATGTAAAAAATATCCACTCTGCACGTCACACCAAAGGTGAGATAAATAATATAAACCATCAGGTTAGATGTCAAAAAAAGATTTTCTACAATAATTGATGAAATACTACCATTAAATTTTCATTTGATATATAAATTATTTTTCATTGGTTATATGACATATATGATAGGTTCTTCGATAGCTAGTGAAACACAAAGCGTGTAATTGGGCCAGCTTTAAATGGCGTTTTTGGCATTGTTAAAGCCATGTGGGTTCACGTGCACTCCAAAGCAATAAAAGTGCTGCTGTTTTCCCCCGTGCCTTTGGCGTGTTGCACGTGACGGCTTTGGAAATCAGCACCACCCTGGCAGAGGTGCTCGAAGAATAACCTTGATCCCCCCCAGTGCTGAAGCCAGCAATGTTAACCGCATCACCAACAGGCCAAGGTCTCCTGCAAGAGTAAGAAGATCACCGCACTATTAAGTTAATGGTCCAAAAAAAGAATGTAAATGTCACAGTACGAAAGCCATGCAAAATGCATGCGCTATGCGGCTCCCACACTTTTAAACCACTGTACTGGAGCTATCTTTCCTCTGTACACTGTCACGGACGTTCTACCTTCACTCCATTATGCGCTATCACAGCTCAAAGGGGGAGACCATAATGATTCTGAATGAGTTGTAAATGCTGGACCATTTTTTGCCTGGTGTTTTAGTAGGGAAAAAAATTGTATGGGAACTACAAGCTATCTCAAAGGATGGAAGTAACAGAGCACAAAGGAATGCTGTCATCATCAAAGAGCAACAGTGAGTAATGTTCCTTGTGGAGGAGCTGCTGAGAGCCACACCCGGTACAGTCCGATATCATTCTGCGTCTCACAACAGTTAACACTCAAAACTGTAATGGCATTAATATGTACTATATTTTCTAGTTTTTCTCAGATGTGGTTTAATCAGTGGATAAAATTATCTCCGGTAGCATGTTTCTGACCTTGGCAATTTCACCCCAATGTATTCTGCATGTTTCTGTAGGCTCCAAACCTATAAATCACAACATGAAAACATCTTCTAAAAGCTAACTTAAATAAGTGTGTCACTGAAAATTATAATGAATCGTCTCTAATACATGACATTTGAGAGACACTAATTTAATTGTAAGGTTTGCACTTTTAACCAACATGGTAATGATAATATTGAGATTGTTTTACTTAATATAGGCTAAGCATGTACCGCACCACGTCTGCCACAGGCAAGTTTCTAATGGCCGAAAGATGCTGAATTAGGTCACATGGCCATGTCCACTGAAGGCACATGAAGGCTTGAGTATCTTTAACACTGATCAGCTTTACCTAAATACTATTGTTAGAGGCATAACATGCTACTTATGCACTGTACATGTCATCAAAATATAAACTATTAAGGCAAAGTCAACATTAAAATATTTTGTGTGTACCAACTACATTTCATTCCTGATCATAAAATCATAAAAAGCTGCAAGCATTCCACAGACACACTAGACAACTTCACCACTCATTGTCTGAGTGGAACAATAAATAATCATTCCTTATTAAATATCTCTTTTAGCTCAAGGACATTTTGCTGCATAAATGAAGCAAATCAGTTGATAAACACTGCAAATTTCTGAAATTCCTACCATTCATATTTACCATTGTTTCTGAAAAAAAACCCATTTTGAAACCAGCACCACAGTTATTAAATGTTTTGGACAGTTTGGATTATTTTAAATCGCTGTCCAGTTATACAAGCTGATTTCTAAGTGTCTCACACTTTCACAACATTAGCTAACAAATGAGCCCTCCTCAGGACTGCTGCAAAATTAAATGGACAGACTAACACACCGCATCGTTTTGGCAACATTATGTAAAATTCAATAGTAGAACCTGGTGTTAAACCAGGGAAAACGTGTGCTTTTAAAGGACAGCCATTCATACAATGAGGTAGTCTACATTAATTTTCACTTAGATAAAAGCATTCGCTCTCAAATTCTAGAGCCTAAGTTTTATACAGGTACTACACTCATCTGTACGAGCCCACTGACTTCATCACATGAACCACACTTAACGTACACCCACACACATCTTGTGTGTCTCAATTGTGCTTCTCAAATCCAGTTTAAGAAAAATACTCAGTTGATTGCCTGTGTGCAGTTAGCGACCCTGGTGGATTGTAAACCTCTACATATTAAGCTTTCACTGCATTTTCTCAGCCATGTCACTAAATGCAACCATTACCATTAGTCAAAGACTATTGATTTGACCAAACTTGTATTTATTCATCAGCAGATTGAAGTACACTTCATGTAATTACTTAATTTAAATATTAGCAAAATGTGGGATCGACATTTGACTATTAAAAAAAAAAAATAAACAGGTTTGTTTTTACAAACTTATTTTAAGATACTCCCAGTGTAGCATAACACAATTAATTTGTACATGCTATATAAACAGACCAGGGCACTGGTAAATTAGTGCCCAAACAGGTACTAATTATGACTGTTGAACAGATGAGCAATGATTACTCCAATTAACAGGATTCATAGACGTAATCTTGCTTTATAGTTCATCTTCATACTGTTACAGGTGACAACATTAAATACCTATTATCATTTATTTAGTCATTTCCACATATGGTTAGCTTTATTTACCTGTATTCTCAGGCAACAAGGTAACAGCTGTCACAATGACTGTTGATAATTTTGTTTTGAGTGTTACTTAGGAAGTACATTCAGAATTAATTTTCCTGTGTCTATATGATTTCACAGACAAAGTTTTAAATGATTTCTTAAACTGTTTTCAAAGTACCAATAAGATGACAATTTTATACATGCTAGAGGGTAAAATTGCTAAATATAAATCAGATTATATCTTAACCAGTAGTTGTGTTTATTTATCAGATTTGTTTTAGACATTACCAAGACTATTAATGAGACAGCAAATACTATTTTTAAAACACTACGTTGTTAAACGTACAGAAAGACCTTCTTAACTGGTGTTTGGAATTTTAACATTTACATTTCAGTTAACTAGCTGTTTCTTAGTAGTTGTGTATTATGTTATATGGCTGCATACATTGCTTCTCAACTTTATACACTCAAGTCAAAACAATTTAATTTAAAGAAAATTTACAAACTGGAAAAAATAACCAGTCCAACACCTTTGTATAATATACTGTTATTGCTGCAGAATTAGCATTTTTCCTGGTGAATAACCATTCTTTCTTGCCCCAGAATTTCTACTTTATTCAATGTAACTCCATGGGGGATAATTATAGGTTAATCTCCACATGTCAAGGCAAGAAAATATATCACTATAGTACTACAGAAATATGCGGCTGTATAGCAGCATAAAACCATTCCACAAATGCACAATTGAACAGAAGGTGTTTTTTGTTAATTTATTCACAACAGGTAATTGTAAGTAGATATTTAATTCAAGGCAAGTCGTGTTAAGCTTGGACCAGGTGATTTGGGGATGAAGTGATTATTTTTCTGTTGGAGACATGATCTGATATGCAAATGATACAGATGTCTGGTGCCATTCACCTACAACAAATGTAAAATCTACAGTCATTCTGTTATATTCTGTTACAATTCAGTACTTAAGCCAATTTCTTTTTCAGAAACAGAACCCAAAATAGTTTTGATGCTCATAATAACTAGTTGTGAACATCGGTTAATAAATGACTAGCCACATTAGAAAAGTTTACACTGAAATTACTATTCAGTCATATACACAAGTACACTTCACAATTCTGAGATTCTAAAACAAACTGTGCTTTTTAAAAATCTATCCAGTTCCTCAACACTACAACAGTGAAATTACAACAATACTATATATAGCACCTACTGTTCACGGAACTAACCATTACATCACGGACAGGCAGGTGTTCAGGTAAAATTACATATAAATCATATTACATTCCTGCAACAAGAAGAAAACAATTATAGTTGAGAACAGAAATACGTTTCATACTTATGACCAAAAAAGTTTACAGGTATCACCACTATTATAAGAAAAGGTGCTCAGTCATAAAAGCCACATTTTCCATGTGTCAATGTTAAACGAAGGTTTTCATATAAAAAAAAAAGCAGATGATCAACATGTTTAACCTCTGCTATAAAATCAGTCATTAAGTGTATCATGTTACATCACAACATATGATAAAGAACACCGTGACATTTTGTAATCTACTGTATTATAGAGCCAGACTCAAAAGAAACTTGAATGGTTGTAAGGGCAGTAAGAGTAATGGACTCCTGCTGTCACCTTTTCAAACCTGATTATCTTACAAAATGTCTTCCTATCAAACACTACTGTTAATGCTAGAGTTTTTATTCTAGAGTAAGATAAATGCAACCTCCTAGAAAGAACAGCATTGCTTCACTGTGTCAAAATTCTTCCACACACTCAAAAGTCCCTGTAACCTATTGGAGAATTGATTTCCTTGTCTGATCACTAAGAACCGCTGCTCTCACCCTATCAACCCTAGATGTGCCCTCACCTCTTAGCTGTGGGAGCCTGGTTATCCTCCTTACTGAATTTCCTTTACCGGGCAGCTCCCATGAGCCATGGGGATGTGCTGCTTGTCCGCACCTCTTTGTCCCTTATACAGTGCATGCTCAGTGGTAATTACCGTTAACCTCTGGAAAAGCCATACAATTTTTCAGTTGATTAATTTGGAAGATTCTCAGCTTCACCTTGTCAGGCTTACGAACTTCATAGGTCTATGTCTTCTGACAATCACACAGAGGCTCTGCTATGTTATCACCAGATCACCACGCAAAACTGTACAAGAGAAACTTTTTCCTGAACCTGAACCTGCATTTGCACTCATTTTCCAGTGGCTTGCCCTCACTTATGTTGTATTTTCAACATGGTGCCCAGAATGGTCCTACCCATTGCCCGGTAGTCTCATTTGCAGTTAGTCTTCTACTCACGCTAACCTCAACAAAGTCTAAAAGACGAATGACCCATGGAAGCCTCACCAAACCACACACAGCCAAGCGGTTCTGCTGCATTGAAGCAACCACAGACTTTGCCCCATCAACACAGTCACCAGGGTCATCTGTTCCCAGATGACACGGTCCTTAAAAGGTTTGCCCAAAGCCCAGGGCAAGAAGTGCTGCAGTTTTGGTCAGGATTCACAGCACCAGGCAAGGACGCCTTCAGACTTTACTCCTCAGACATTTTTTCAGCACAGTCCTGTCACTCTCATGGAATCTCCTGCGCTAATGATATGGAATACCTGAACCATCTACTGCCTCAGAAAACACTGATCATATGCAGTACCAAAGAACATTGGCATAATTCACTCCAGCCTTCTGTTTACTCACATAACCAAAACCTACATTATGAATGCATATTACGCACGTTGGTTTTAACGTACCATTTCTTGTTCTAATTGCACGGCCCTTCTGCCTGAAGTGAAAAATCCACTGCATTATTTTCTTTGTCGTAGTGAATTATCCCATTCAGCTAATTGCTGAAATAAACAAGGTATTCATAAATAAGATTATCATTAAAATTGTATTCACTGCTGTTTGCATTAGAGAAAAACACTTTCAGTTTTGGGTTGATGCAACAACAGTTAACATATACTGCAACAAATATGAGCAGAAAAGACTGGCTGTGTGTAAGTGCTTGCTTATATAAAATTCCAACTTTATGACCTTTGAAAAGTTTCAAAATATACAGCACTCTCTATTGGCAATCGCACAGTTCGCCCTCAGTCATATGTTGTAATTCCTGTGGTAAAAAACAGGGAAAGCACGGATTCAGAGCTTGACATACAAGCACAAATTGTGCAACACATCTATGCATCTATTATTTATGAGTAGTGTTTGCCATTTACGCACATTACAACACAAGTTCTTTTGCCTCTGTTTTGATCCCATTATTTCTTGCTCAGATCTTCTTGTGGCCCACGTCTCACTGCCAAGAATGTTGTTATGCAGTGAGGTTGATGTATGTTTAAGTAGCTAAGAAATATTATGATAAGTCCAACTATAATCAAGCTAGAGCGTCTGCCTGTTGAATAAAAATAAATGTTGTGTAGACACAAATAAAAGCCACAACCCATAACCCTATCTTAAGACAGTTGAGAACAGGTTTTGTGTTTGAATCAGACTTGAGAGCAGACCTAATGCTGATAATGGTCTTTTCTTTCTGACAAGCTTGAAGACCAATTTAAACTAAACCTGCAAATTGTGGGCTTTGAGCTTCAGAAGAAAAACTGTATGTGTATTTAGGGCATAAGGTTAAGAATTTGTCTGAAATGCTTTTTAAGCAGGTTAAAATCTAAAAATAAGTAAGTCATGCTCTTAAGGGAATCTTGTGGTGACTACAGAATTTTCCTCGAATCATGGTCTGGTTAATATCTGTAATTGAATTTTTCAATGAGCACAAGGAAATCTAGACCTGCTTTTAAAGTCATACAACAATTCTCAGGTTATCTCTATGTTGGTACAAACTGTAGTCATGACAAAAGGCCGATTACATTTCTAGCTTTGAACTGTTTACCTGCACTAACAGTGTATTCTGACATTCCTGAAAGGAGAATGGCAAAAAACAGCTCAATGTTTTACAATCAAACACTAGCAATAATTATGTGTCTGCAGTGGTGGTCACAGCACAATAGCTCCCAAAACTTTGATTTATAACTCTCCGATTGTTGTTTATACACCCCTAACAGAAAATGTCATCGGTCTGTTTTCCTGAATGCTCCAATACAGCCCCGAACAAAGGGCGAAAAACAAAGACACTGAGATCTCTGTGAACTCTGAAATGCCAAATGACAAGGCAGCAAAGTGTCAAGTACCCATTAAGGGCAAACACCGGCTCAGAATCGGTGCATGCATTGTGTCACGAAATGTTTTGGGGACAACGGGAAAGAGCGTGTATCAACAGCACTAGCAGCATCGTCCGCAGCAGCGGCAGACGAGGCCCAACTCTGGCCCCTCTGATTAGCAAAACAGACAAATGAAATACCGTCAGCCTTAACTTCATCAGCCACGCCAAGCGTGGACTCGACGGCACACTCCCAATCTGATGCGGAACAGTCAATGAAAAGCTTTCACTCACAAATGAGGGACACACACTAAGCTGATGCTAAACAGCCGTCCCCTCAGCCTTCTCTGACTGTAAATGCCATATTGCCCTGGAGCCAAGAAGCACTAACTGTCATGAGAGTCATTTGTCTTGATATCTCAAGATTCACTTGACTATTGAAAGCAGCCACGTTACTCAACTCTGGTTCATATTCATGTGCCCAGTAAGGATTTAGACAGCATTCTCTCACAAATAACAGCAGCATAAACACACAACAATTCAAAATGTGAAATAAAAAAAATTATAAAAATTATATCCAGAGCAAGCAAACAGCTAAATGGGAACTTTCAGGTGCCGCTAGCTCTTATCATTACAGGACTGCATAAGGTCACACCATACAGCCATAGCAGCCAGTGATGACGTAGGTCCGGGCCCAGACAGGGGCAGGTATTGCTGAGTTCTCGGTGTCGCCAGATGACGGACACAAAGAGCGGCAGATGGCCGGCTCAAGGCCACTCCTCGCCGTCGCCGTCCATCTGGACAGTTTAACAGGTAGGCACAACGCGCGACCACAGAGAGCGCAGGAAGTGCGAGCTGACTTCAAAGCGGTACAATATGGCTGCTCATGAAAGCGGGCAGCGATTTTCCTTAAGCTGCGCTCAAGAGAGGATACTTCTCTCTGTTTATAAGCCAAAGTGGCCGTCTGCAACTCTAGCACCAGAAGGAAAGCGACTGAAAGAGAGAGAGAGAGAGAGAAAGTCCATGTGTAACGGAGAGATGAATTTGTCAGCCAGACTTTGCGCACCTGCCTTCAGTTTCCAAACAAGAATCGTGTAAGCACTTAAAACGAGCAGTGCAAACAAAAACACGACCCGCCACCCCTTTCAACTCCTAACCAGCTGGAGGAGAATGTCACTTCTGATTACCATAAATAGATAAACAACACCCCGAAGTTAAGTCCGCAACACTAGGACACTGAGGCACCAGGGACTGCAGATTTTGTTCCCTGTGCGTTTTTTTTTTTCCACCATTTCAAAATTGTCTTTGTGCTTCATGATTCAGGACCACTTACACTCTTTTACATTGTATAACAGAGGCAGCCCAAGGACACAGACACTTTGGAGGTGAATGCATTCATCAAATCCACACTTTGGAGGTGATTCTCCTATTTTTTTTAGGAGGAGAAAACCTTCAAGGTAATTTGATGAAACTATGAAAACAAAAGTTAATACATTTATGAAATTCTTTTTAGATAACAAAACCACTGGCAATAAATTTCAGTAGCAAGTTATAGGAATCCTTGGCACTTTAACAGCAAATTCTTTGAATAAGAACTATGACAGTGAGATGCAACTTAATAATAATAATAATAATAATAATAAATAATAATAATAATTATTATTATTATTATTATTATTATTATTATTATTAGCTCTTTAACCTGTTCTTTGTTTCCTTGTGCTCAAGGCTGTAGGTCATGATCAGTCATTTTTTTTGTAAGATCAGTCCCTCACAAATCTCAGAGGAGCATCCAAACTCTTACCCATTCCACAACAGTACTCTACTGTAGTTACAATCTCTATGTTCCATAAAGATTTCTAAAGATTTTTAAAAGTCTATAATTGAGAACTATGTGCATTATGATATCATCATTACAATCACGGACTGTGTGGAGCACCTTTCTGTGTAAGTGTCTGCCAGTGTTAGTTGTTTTGGCGGTGGAGATGAGGAAACATTAATAATTTATGTGTTTTTTTCTGCAGAAAGAGTGATGAGCAAACTCAGATGACCCTCTTAATGACTTGACTGTTTGCTTGATGGATTAATTGGCTTCAAAATGGTATGTTTAAGAAAGGATTTTAGGACAGTGCAATGAATATCCATTGTACTAAATGAAATGTACAATACCACAACGAAAGGTCTTAGTCTCCAAGGGCAAAGCTTTGGCTTCAGCATTGGCGAGGACCAAATCAGCCCCCAGTGCTCTTAATGTGACAAGTTTACAGATCACTAAAAGTACTGGTAGGGACAATTCTGTATACCCAAAATACTTGTAGGGACACGATCCTGCTGTCCATACCTAAACCTGCTCCAATGTTAGTCATACAGCACTGATGTTGTAACGACATGATCGTGCGTCTTTGAGTCTTGCTGATTGAAGGGACGACTTCATAGACGACTGAAGGGATTACATTTTTTAATTATCCTTAATGTTTTAGCAATATGTAGCAATTACAAGTTTTAAAATAATGATTATATTGGTGTTCTAAGAATGAATGAAGTACTACTCCCAATTAATATTCTCATTTTCTAACTGCTGATTCTTGACAAGGTCGTGGGCCAAGGAATATTATCCTTGTGAAAAGTCAATGCTATTACAGAAAAAAGTTTTCAGCTTTATAATAAACTTAAACAGCGGGTTTAAGCATATTATGGTCAATTAGTTTGTATTTAGAAGTCATTATCTGAACCAGTGCTATACAGTGCTTATCTCTTGACAATAAATTGACGTTTTCTTTATATGCAGATGAAAATTATATATTTCAATTGTAGTGTTTACTGTGAAGCATCTGGCAAGAAACTTGATTATTTAGGAAATGAATAAACAATTATAACAGTTAAATTCATAAAAAAAAATGATGTTTCAAACTTTTCTAATTAAAGGTTGCTGGTTCATACTTCATGCTGTTCATCACATTTTTAAAATCCCATTGATTTGCTAAGAATCAGAGTCACAGAGTTAGCTTCATGACCACATACTTATGTAAATCCCAAAATCCTAGATTTTTATTAAACGACTTTCCATTTTTTAAGATGAAATGATACATTTAAATTTCCTTCTTTATGATTACTTTGCGTTTTTTATTTGATAGTGTCTTCAGGAAGTGCTTTGCATTCTGCAAGAGCTGCACAATTCCTTTATCCCTGAATATATTGCAAAACTCAGGAGATGCAAAGAACAAGCAAAAACGCGGGCTCGACTGTTCTCACTCTTATAATAAAAAAAATAAATAAATTATAGTAAACGAGAGTTGTGGGAGGGCGTGCGCCTATTAGGCTAACTGCATCGCTGCAATTATGTAACGATGCAGTCTATAGACGAACCAATGAAGGATGCATTCGTACGGCGAGCCCTTTCGCCAGCGGACCCTTTTGCCTTGGGGAGGAGCATTCACACCACAGCCATTGGACTATTGACAAAGAGATAATAGGATAAAAGCCACAAATTGCACATTCTCGACTGAATTACTTCAAATGCAAATATGCTTGTTTGGCAAAGAACAGACATCACAGTAACAGCTACCTAAAAGCACATACAGATGATGGTCTTTAATTACAAAAGGGCGCTCTATAAACGATACTTTTTTTTCTCTGCCTCGCTGCTCCACTTTTGTTCCTGTTCAATGGCTGTCTGTTTAATTAGCTGCAGCACAGAAGGTGACTGAAGACCTATACCCTCTAGATCGCAGTGGGCGTGTCGAGCCAAGCCGTGTTTGCGCAGTGCTCTCGCGGACACGGTCGCCACAGTCTCGAAGCGAACGGAGTAGGATCGCACGAGAGCCTCTGCGCCTGAACATGTGCCGCTGAAGGCTTTGCGGTCTTCAGTGATGCCGCCGGTCTTCCCACTTCCGCAGAAAAAACTCAAGGAGCCAGCGCTTTAAACTGAAACACAGCATGGGCGTTGCATAAACCACCCCATAAAAACTCGCCAGAATATACATTCATATTTTTAAATGACGGTTTTAATACCTTCTATTCAACATTAAGGACATACCTGTTTTACATAATTACTTCAAGTTCTTTGGATTTTACATTGAGTCTAAAGAAATTTATGTATTTATAATGAGAACCAACAGATAAAAGGAGTATCTTTTCAAATCCATTTCAAATAATGACACAGTAAGTATAGAAATTATTCACCATAAAACTGTCAAGATGGTTTCTAAACCCTGTGTCTAGAGTGCAAGATAGAAAACCTCCATATATTATGGCTCAAACTTTTCCATTAGGAAGAAAATAGAATGGGAACGATGAAACAAAATGAATATTGCAAGGGTGAATGTAAAAAAGTGTCATGTAAAATGGGCCAATCGAAGATCCCGAGGGCACTGCAGCTTCTTGGTGACATTCCACTTTTCATGATTTCTGCCTCGTAAAGCTGTTGTTGCTTTTTTGTAGTAGAACATGTAGAACTCTTCCGTATATGAATCTGCTTAGTTTCATACCACTTCTGCATATATAGTTTTTCTTACGGGGCTGAAAACACTTGACTCCGTGACATTACACATTCTTTTGACAAGCAGAGCAGTGCACCTCAAAACAATGTGCACTTTTGAAATGAGGCACTGTGAGAGGTGTAACCGACTCTTTTTGGTGACGTTGATGGAGACGTGGGAGGTTTGGTCACACACCAACGAGATGTAATACTTCAAGAGCTATTACATGAGCAATGTTCATACTAAGGAAAGCAAAACTAAAGTAGTGACAAAAAACTGAATAAATATAACATGAATACAGTGAGGAAAGACAGTGTGTATTTAATCCATGGGGGTGGACACCTGAATAGAATGGTTTTTTTTTTCCTCTTTTAAAGAAACCATGATTTACCAAATTTATAATCTGAGAAATTCCCTGCTTATTTCCAGAGATTAAAAATTTCACAACACACATCACCTAAAAAGACCCATTCTGGAGATCCATTCATGTTTGGTGGAAAAAAATGATTATTTTTTTACAACTCCTGCTCACCTTGAAGACAAAAGGCATTAAAAACTCAAAAAACACATCCTCCATCAGACAAAAGTATTCTGAAACGTACGGTTTCTTTTATATTAGAATGGGTACTGTTTTCTTGCCCAATGGTGTTATGACGCTGAAAAGAAAGATTTGACCTCTGCTGGGTCCTGTGCTCCAAATCTGGACAGGGCTACTCCCATTCGTAAGTGAACATTTATCAAACGCTGAAGTACCCTGAGGGCTCTTAGCTGCTGGAAGACGGTGGAAGAAAAATGTTTGCTCTCGCTTCCTGACACAACGCTTTCTGCCTTCTGTCTCACCTGGCAGTGACAATTCTTGGGCCCAAAGGTGCCACAGGGGACACTGAGGCGATGACAAAGTGCACAGCAGTGTGAGCCGCCCCCAGCGGGGGCCCGCGGGGGCCGCTTCTAACAGCTCAAACTGGAGCTGTGCTGCTTTATCTGCATTACGGTGCCCAAGCAGCACTGCCATGAGTGCAGGGTTTTATGTGGTGTAGGGAAAAGTGAGAAGCCACTCCTGTGCAACAATGGCGAGCAGGCCTCCAACAAGGTGGCTGAGGTCAACCGAGCCTATCAGGGTCAGGGGGTGCCCAAATTATGGCACTTTTGAAGATTCTCTGCAGGGACATCTGGACACAAATTTCACTTTCCAGATGTGGGGGATGCTTTACACCAAGATGCTTTACCACTGAGGATATGTAATCATGCGAGTGTAGACAGAGGCTAACGATTGATATTCCCCTGCACAAATGCACTGCAGACAGAGCAACTAGTTGGAGAAGCACGCCAGAGTGGAGCAGGCCAGACGGAAGCATGCTGGACGGCAGAGCCGGCCCTAGGCACAGGTCGTATAGGCAAACGTTAGGGGTACCTTCTGTCCATAGGGGCACCACTGCAGTTATTGTTGGTAGAATTGGTTGCAATATAAAGGGCACAAGGTAAAATCTTGCCTAGGGCACCAAATTGGTCAGGGCTGGCTCTGCCAGAAGGGGAGCAGGCTGAAGGGGTACAGGTCGGAGGGGAACAGGCTGATGGTTTCAGCCAAAACAAAAAACACAGTTGTAGCAAGAAAAAAACAAGACAGCTGTTGTAGCTCTGTGGTAAGTCAAGAACAGTAATGGTGACCCCGTGGTGGGTTGGCATCCCTATCTGCAGCATACGTTGCCTTGCGCCATAATAATTACTAGAAATAATTATTTCACTCTCCTGTGTTCAATTTTTGACGCATTTAAAAGAATACAGAATACAATTAAAGTCAAAGTAAATGATTGTGTTTTACTTACAAAGGTTATGGCTACATGCATATCGAAACTTGCCAATTGACCCTGTGTATACTGGTTCAAAACTGTTGTTTGAAAATGTAACACTTGAGAACATGATCATTTTCCCTGAACTGCTGGTCAAATATTTATTAGAAGATGTGGGTTAATACAATGAGTTATGGGTTAATATACGTTAATAATAGCTCAGAGGTGTGTTTAAAATATACTTAAAATCAATAAAATATTCAGTTAAAACATTATCAATTTTGACTGTAGTTATACTTAAGATACAAACAACTAAATTCACAAAGGAGTAGGATACATTGCAATAGTTTAACATTTTTGCTATTGTTATAGTTCATTAAAGGTGCCATTTATGCATAAATGGCCCCGTGGCTCCAGGTCACCCTCAACCCCGAGTGGGATAAATGGTTTCCTAATGGATGGATGGATGTATTTAAGCATAAATCATTGTAAGTACTCTCTGCAAACCAACAACTCTTTTGGCAACTCTTTTTTTGCATAAATGAGATTGACTTTAATCTCAGAATCTCAAATTTTGCAACCTTTTCTATTTACTCCAGTCAAATATCCACACTTGTATTTACTAATGAGGGACCGAGGCTCCATACGTCCACTGTGGGGTTGGGTTTGGGGTCAGCACCATTTAAGTCTAACACAGCATCACTGAGACACATAAGTTTGCCTAGTACTCTAAATTACATACACGTTGTTCTGATTTCCATGACATTAGCATACAGGAGGTGACTAAGTGGCCAATTGTACTTTTACCTGCACAGATTGTTTTATCACACAAAATCGGTGTTTGGCTCTTCTGTATTTTATTCAGTCTTTTGTCTATTACCCATTTTTACCACCATAATATACTGATTTAGTACAGCTTTGTTAAATTACATTGAGGAAACTTTGCTTGGAAAGGCACTATATGAAAATAAAAATTTTAACATAAAGCAAATTGTTTAAGCTGTTTTTGGTTGTTTTTAAAGTTTACTTTCAAAAATAATTTTAAAGGAAAAATGAATTTATTGTAATTCTTTATGTTATCATTTTTATGTTTTATCCAACTGCCAAGTTTGCAGCTGGCTTAATAAACCAAAGTTATATGTAACAATTCATCCATTCATCCATCCATCCATCCATCTATCCACTTTACTGCCTTATTCAATTCAGAGTCGCGAGAAGCCTGAAGCCCATCCCAGGAAGCACAGGGCAGGGGACATCCTGGGCAGGGTGCCGACCCACTGCAGGTACGCCACAATTTAACTAAACTAAAATAAGTGTATATAAACAGGTATTTGTTTTCGACATCAAAGCTCCATTTTGGTACTGTGCTACCTTGTGAACTCCTCGCACTTAATTTCTGCTGTATTACCCCTTGAGTAAACTCATTAATAGTTTTCTTTCAGACCAACTGGGTCAGGTCAAAAACGCATGATCTCTCCACCCAATGTCAGAGAAGGATCCCAAAGTCATCAATTTGTTTTTTTTTTTTTTTTTTTTTAATCGAAAAATCCAACCAAAAAACAGTAACACAAAAAATTCTGTTATTAGCAGATTAAACTCAAGCTATTAAATAGGACAGAGCATGATGACTTTCATTTCAGCACTGGGTATTGGTGTAGGAACAGAGAAGACTGTAAAAACCATTTAAACAAGCTATCCATCTGATCCTTGTCTTGGGAGACATCTTGTAATGGTTTTTGGGCACTTGTGTATTAATCATGTCAGGAACACTTAACGGCCACCCCTGCTCGTGCCTTCGCCACACAGCTCGGGGTCTGCAGTGCCCTCCCCAGCATAATGCCACCTCATTCTTCCCATTTATCCCCCTAACTGATGACTGGAGGGAGCAGCGATCCCATTAGCAGTGCATGCTCCCGCACGGTCTGCGCACGCACCAACCGCTCTGCTATCGAACTGTCGTCCTGCAGGACTTCATGCAGCGTGGGCCCTTCAGGCGTCTCATGAAAGTCCCGCTCCGGGCGGCTGCGCATTCTGCTGCGAGAGCTGGCCGTGCGTCACACGCTGACTCGCAGCGAGACGGCAACAAAAAGCGTCTTCTGTTCACGTGCAAGACAGCCGCCGTTTGTCAGCAAAGCTTTATTTAAATCAATTACCTTAATTGCTTCATAAAGACAAAACTATAGCTGCCCACCTGCAAAACACACATCGTGCATTAAAGGAGTATAAAAAACGTATTTGATTATTTTTGCAATAAAATCGGTAAAAAAAAAAAAATTATTTATATATATA
>JABJVR010048414.1:0-24510 GCA_025773905.1 Chitala chitala
TGTGTGTGTGTCTCTCTCTCTCTCTCTCTCTCTCTCTCTCTCTCTCTCTCTCTCTCTCTCTCCCCTCCCTACACGGTATATGTGCTTTTCTTTAGACGATAGTTTGACTTGCAAGGATGCCCACGAGGGATGAAAAGGCATAGTGTATTCGCTCGTATTAGTGTGGTGGCAGTTTTATGCACTGTAGTTTAAGGTTATGAACCCATGCTTCCTTACAGATTTTTATTTTTGATTGAATGAATTGTGTACAACATAATGAATGGTAGTTTAACCTTAAAACACTAAATTATAAAATGCATTTCAAATAAGTGCTGTCTTTTGTAATGTTCATAAAACCGAACCGACAAATGATTTATTTTGTTGTTAATTAAAGCTGTGTTGCTTTATGTATTTCTTAATACTGTGACAGGCAATGTGCGCACTGTTAACGTGCTGTCTTAACTTGTTTATTGCATTCAGCATTTGACCCCAGTTCCCAAAAAAACTCTCAGTTCGCTTGAAAATTAAAGTGACACCCCATTTTATGCTCAGAAATGGCAGCTGCCTCCCTGTCTGCATGACCACGCGGCCAGAGACTGTTTATTTCAGACCTGTCACCTCTGGTCGCCTGTCACTGGAAGTGTTTTTTAAATCTGTGAACAACATGGCTGTTTATACATTTGTAGGTTTAAAAGGGAAGTGTGCAACCTTCGAGCCGGTCTAGGATACAATTTTTTAAGGGATACTCAAGAGCCAGCGTGTAATTGAGACCCTGCTGTGGAATGTAATTCTCTCATTCACTGGGTGTGTCTGTAGCTTTGGATGTGTCTAGCTGTCTCTTATGCTTTATTTCCATTCGTATCTTACAGTTTTTCCTTTCTCACTGTGTTTTTCTGTGTGTGTGTGTCTGTCTGCCTGTCTCTCTCACACCGTCTCTAATTGTGTATCTGACTGGCTGTGTGTTGGATTTGTTTCTTTCATGTATCTGTGTATGTGCATGTTTTGGTCTCTTTATTCTCAACATTTGTCTGGCTACGTATCTCTTGTGTTTCTGTATTGCTTTTTTTGTCAGTCTCTTCATTTTTCTGTCTGCCTTTGTCTGTCTTCCTCTCTCATTCCCTCTTTCCTTTTGTCTCTTTGTGTCTGTTAGTGTCTCTCTGTCCCTCTCTCTGTCACTCTCTTTCTCCCTCTCTCTGTCACTCTCTCTCCCTCCCTCTCTCTGTCGCTCTCTCTCTCCCTGTCACTCTCTCTCACACACTCTCCCCCTCTCTTTCCCTGTCACTCTCTCACACTCTCTCTCTCTCCATCACTCTCTCTCTCACACTCTCTCCCCCCCTTTCTCTCTGTCACTTTCTCTCTCTCTCTCCCTCCCTCTCTCTCACTCTCATTATGTCTGGTCATTCCTCACCAAATGCCTATGTGTCACATTTTCTTTTCACACATGTTCCTTTTTTCTTGTCCTTTTCCTCTCTCCCCCTCACCCTTTCACTCTCTTGTTGCTTTCCTCTATTCTAATGCCCTTGTGTCACTTTTCCTACGCCTCCTCGCACCTCTATGTTTTTGTCAGCCTCCACTAGTTCAAACACAGGCATGACCAGCGGCAGTTCCCCCCTACACACTTCAAGTCTTTTTCCGAGCCAACTGAATAGAGGTATAGATTTAACCTCTCTTGCCTAGTTACTGCATTTTCCTTTCCTTGCACATTAACCAGGGTTATCTCCACACCGCGACACCGACAGAGTGACTCACTGCACAGCCTGTCCCATTATGTTTGACCTTTGCACAGTTTAATCAATGCGTCACGGTAAGCAAACGAGGCCTCCAGCCGCCTTGTGCGCTCTCCAAAGGGCCTCAATCTGATCCAAGCAGCCATTTTAAAAATATCACCTCCAGGAATCTTCAGCTCCCACACGAGGAGCCGTGTGAAAACAGTGCGTGGTGACTCTGCCTAACAGACCGCAGCAGGGGCTGTTTCCAATGTCCATCTCATGCTCGCACACATGCGCACACTCGCACATGCACACAGAAACAGATTTGTTACAATTAAGCAGCGATTCAACAAAAATACTGTCTGCGCTCTTACCGTGGTTGAAAATCCATCTCCCAAAAAGGACAGGTTTTTGACAGATGGTTTGTTAAGCCTGTTGTTAAGCCTGTTATCTAGACGATGGACGAACACACAGGAATTTCTTTCCCTCGACATGCTTTCCGAGCAGCCCTTAGGGTGTATGAGCTGTGTGTTCAGCTTCGGGCCCGAAGCCTCCACCAGGAGCCCATGGCGTTGGCTTGGGGCTCATATGGGAAAGGAGCAAAACAAAGCCTTTGAGATCAATTTCAGTTGTCACCACTCGTGACATATGTTGCGTACATCGAGCTGAGCCCTAAGATTTCGGACCTTCAAGCTCATACTCGAAAAGCAGTGGAGTTGCTTTTCAAGTATGCAGACGTGTGGTAAACATTGCAGGGGCATTCTCAAACCGCGTCTGTTTTACATCTCAAAATAGAACCATTGTGCTGTTCATTTCAAGCCTTGCAGCAGAGCCAATGTACCGCATGCATGTTAATTATCATTTCACATGGCCATGTTGTATTTGCTTGATAAACCCTTCTTTGTGTAGCGTGTATTTTACCCGTACTTACAGCTCAAGCCTGCTGAAGCAATGTAAATGAGTACCTTACCTTAAAAAAACCAATAATATTCCGGTCTCGTTTGCTATTTGAGTGTCTATTCAACTTTGCTAACGATTCATATCATATATGGAGATATGTTCAGGAATCAATCCATTGATTGTAATTCCTGCACAAACATATGAACAGGTTCTATTCTGTCTACCAGCACGTAACAGAATGCACGCCACGTTATTTGTGAATTCACGTGGGTGCAACAAGGTCCACCCTTCTCAGCTCTACACCGTCAGGAAGACGCACGCCCATCCAGTCACACACAAACACACTCTCGACGGTCCATTATCACTCCATCAGACTGACAGGCAGAGTTTAAATCACATTCCTCAGTGGTTTTTCTGACTGACATGATTGACTGGCACGCTTGGACGGCGGGACGGGTGCAAATCGTAGGAGACGAGAGAGAGCCTGTATGGACTCGAGAGGTCTGGTGGAAGGGCGGGCTTGTCAGGCCTGCATGCTGGCCCAGCAGGTGGAATTCACAAATTTTTAATCGGGGGAGCATGTTTTAATCTGGAACAGCACAACTGCAAGCCCCAAAAAAGGCCGGCCACACAGGTGCAGCATGGAGGAAAATGAAGGAGGAGGAGGAAGAAGACAACTGCATCCTGGCATCCACCCTAGCTGACTCCTAGAGTTTGTGCTGCTTTAAAACTGTCTTAAAGTTTTGGTTGCTACGGGAGACCAAATTATTATTTGACAGGTGCCACAAGCTCAGAATGAGCCTGTACAAATTGGCCCATGGGGGCACCCTGCCTCAGAGAGGAAATAGGGACCCCCCACAGGGACTGAAGGCTCCCACCGCTCCAATGTCATTTCTTCCAGTCCCCCAAGGACCCATGCCCTGGAGAGAGAGCCCCTAATCAGCCAAATTTTTATGCACATGTCTGAGGTTCAGGGTTAACCTTCAAAAACAAGAATGATGTCATTTTGTTCGTGACAAGACTTTGCTCACTCTGCCCCCCCACCACCCTTCTTTTCCCAGACCTTAATCGAACCCAGCCTAGCGTACAAGGGCAACTGTAGCGGTACCTGATTAGCTAGCTACTTTCGGTTGTGGCCCTGATGGTAAATCCATCAAGCAATCAAACCGAGATGGATTATTCCTTTTTCTGCCGAGCGGTCAGGGTGAAGGCCTGACTTTTATTCCTTCTAATTGTGCTGTGTGGGGCCACTGGTTGTACTGATACCAGATCAGTAGTTTGCTTGTAAAACTACTGATAAAACACCACTGGGAGAAGTCCTGGTTCCCTTCCTGGGTCTGAGAAGGACTTCCTATTGAACCTATCACCTTCGTTCTCTCTTTGCCTTGCAATGTTATTACAGCCTTCCTAGCAGCCCAGCTAACATCAGTGTTCTGCATGTGTACTTTCTCTCAGATACCTCCATCTCTCAAAGACTCTGCAGCCCATTTTCCACCTCTCTCCCTGGCTGTTTGTTTACTTCATTCTTCACAAGACTGCATACTCTGTGTACCCTCTTTATCTTATAGAGCCCTCTTTGAATCTCTTCACTTTGCACTGCATGTGTCTGTCCTCTACAGAACACAGCCTCATGGTGACCCCTTACACAGCACTTCTAAGGCCCACTGTTGGACTGGAGGGCAACAAGAGCAGAACTCTCATGTCTGCCTGCCCATGCCCTTAGCTACAATGGAGGCGAATATGTAGCATATAATCCCCATGTCTGTCCTGGGGTACATTTGTATCTAGGTGTGTATGTTTGTGTGCGTGCATGTGTTTGAGAGTGAGAGTGAGAGAGAGAGAGAGGGAGAGAGAGAATGAGAGAGCCAACTGCCTGTTGGAAACCTACTTTTAGATTTATCAGTTAATTTACCATCCATGCATGTAAGAGAATCACATGGCCAGCGAGTTTTTCTTCTTATATTATCCGCACAGGAACAAGCTTTGAAGTTCTGTTCAAATCCCCCATTTAGTTATACTTTAGGAAAATGTATAACATTCGGAACTGATATTCCCCACAGGAGAGATGGAGAAAGCAAGAGAAATAATAATATGAAGAAGCAATGATATTATCTTCAAGGCAGACAAGGAGCAATACATTTCTGAGGCTGTCCGGAGCTTTGGATGTCAAACAACGTTAACAACACGGACAGAACAGCTATCAGTCAACCTGAAGTGGCAGAACAGTGAATTACAAGGCACTGTCATCATATGCACGTTCCTACTGGATAGTCATGAAGGATAAATTCCCATACATCCATCAATTATAAGACTGCTTGTCCTTGCTAGGTTCGTGGTGGCCAGAAGCCTATCCCAGGACACCTGGAGAGCGAGGCAGGGAATACCCTGGACTGGGTGCCACCCCCTGCTGGGGAAATGCATTTCTGTGTTTAAATTCTAAAAGGGCTGTAATACTGTGTGGACAAATACAATAAAGGGAAAAAAAATTTACGGTTGTTGTTTCATCTAGATAGTCACACGCTCAGAAGGGCCATATAGGTCAAGGAGAGTGTATGGAGGTGCATTGGGTTTTGCGTTAATTTTTCATTAGCATTAATTTTGCATAGGCTTTTAGCACTGCAGATATAAGATAAGTAATTGGCTTCAACAACTCCTCCGTCACGGGGAGGCGTGGTGCCTTCTCTTTGAGCCAGCCGCAAGCCCGTAAACTGCGTCACGCTATGCGGGGTTAGCATGCAGCTAGAACAGCAGCAGCCATGCAGGCCTACAGCATGATTGAAAGAAACTGCTGGAGTTTAAATTAGAGGCTCATCATTGTCTAGCTAAATGACTTGGTGTTCCAGGGCACAGTCAGTGACCTAGCCAGCAGGCTGTCAGCCTCAGAAACATATAATTATAATTATGAATTATATAATTATAAAATTATGAGCATGGTTTCAGAGCAAGCCCCAGTTTGTCAGAAATCCACATGCGTTAGAGAGCAAGATCAACAGTCTACCTGAGCAATAATGTGTCAATTAGCAAAATGTCACTCCAGAAATCTTCGGATTGTTTGTATTCAAAAGGAAGAATTGAAATGCAACAAACTGTAGAGACATTATGTGTTAATTCAGATTTCATTTCTGGCGATAAAAATTACATTCGCCTAAACAATGAGTGCACAAGTGTAACAGTTCAAGCGCTATTGAAAATCCATGAACGATGTAATTGATTTTGCTTTTATCAAAAAAAGAAATAAATACATCCTTCTTCTGTTCGGATACAAAGAGATGCATCTCATCTTACACTGAACAGCTGTGATTATGAAGGTATGTGTTGTCACTTTGTGTTTTGAGTGTTTTTTTTTCCACGCCTCACCGCAGCTTGGGAAAGGTTTGCATATCTTCCTCCGAGCCGCAATACGACAAAGGTCTGAGGGGATTGCAGCCTACCGCACCCTAACTAGTCAGTGTGTGCATATCTGTCTGCACTCACTTACATATACATGTAACATACAAACACACATGTAGACTTGTCTTAGTTACAGGGACATGACTGTGTGTGTGTGTGTGTGTGTGTGTGTGTGTGTGTGTGTGTGTGTTTGTGTGGTGGAAATATTTACAGCTCTGCAACATCAGCTCAGAAGACACACAGGCATCCACACATGGGAGGTCCACAGCCCTCACCAATGCATTGCTCCATAAGAGCCCTGTATTCATCCTCCTGGTATAAAGGTTAGCTCACCAAATCTCTCATTTTTTATTATGTTTCCTGACAATCCATTTTAAACGCTGGAACCTCTAAAGAAAAGTGAAAGGGTTGTGAAAGTAGGATAGAATAGGCTTTTTGTCATATCACCAGCCAATTCTCTTGAATGGGAAGGGATTCCCAGAACATGTTAAATGCCACACTTCCCCATGTAGAAATCAGTTTAAAGTATAGGACAGTGTGAGGCACGGTGATCAAAGTCTTTGTACAAGAGTGCCAAATTCACATTGCTGTCCTGTCTTTAAAAGCATATAGGATGTCTTTCCATAAACCAGAGCTTACTAAATTCTGTCAAAAATACACTGCCTACATGTTGTGGCTTTGGAGGCAGTGTTATTAGCTGGTATTGCTTCCACTGGTCTGCTCTAAGCTCAACAACATTCTGTGGCAATAAAATGAACTCAGCAGAGTATCTGAATGTACTGAATGGTCAGGTTCTCTCATCAGTGGATTTTTTCTTCCCTGACAACACAGGCATATTCCAGGTCAACAATGTCAAGATTCATCAGGCTACAATTGTGAAACAGGGATTCAAGATGCATGAATGAACTGGACACCACAGAGTCTTGATCTTAACTGTAATGTTCTAGGTGGAGGGGAAAAGGCAAGGGCTAATGTGCAAAAAGGGAGGTTTATTACAGATGTTAACAAGATAACAAAGGTCCAAAACACCAAACATCCAGCAACTACTAGGGCTATAGCAAACTTTACAGCTAACAACAAGACAAGAGGGGAGTATATAAAAAACAAACTAATAAGACGCAGGTGGGGATTACTAATACAATTAAGGAGACAATGAGTACAAAGGAATTGGAGAAACGGGCAAGGTCACCAACTAGTGGACACATGAGGAACTGACAGGACCATATCGTGACATTAATCTCCTTGGAAGCCTTTAGAATGTGCTGGAGAAGATTTTAGAGAGTTGTTCGACTTTGTCACCATCACTGCAAAATGTCGGTGAAAAACGAATGCAGATGTGAATGAAAATAAATGCTGGGATGTTGCTTAAGCTTATCAAAACAAAGCCACAAAGGCAGTCCAACAAAATATTAGTGTGCAACTTTAATTTTGTCCAGGTAGTGTATTTTGTCTGTATACATGCAGATGCAAGACAATTCCTGACTAGGAAGGCTTCCACAAAGCTTTCATCCACACACACACTCATACAAAACTGTCATGTATATGTTAAATACAGTGAAAGGAAATTACATGGTGGTGTATGTGCTGTGAATTGGTACAGAAAGCATGAAGGTTTATATGTAGTGTATTTCACATGACAATTGAATATCTTTGTTTTATAAACTATTGGGCATTTATTTCCAACACAACACGCGAGGTACAACGATAACAAGTGAAACATTCTCAAAAGTTGAATAAAATAGACAGGATGTAACCATAACGATATGAACAGAATGGGAGATGATCCCTGTTCTCAGTGGCCCTGAAAGTAGATACTCAATTAAAAAAAAATAATAATAATAAATGGGGCCACACTCCAGTGAGTTCTGACTTAAAGCAAAGACGTCACTTCTGAGACCAGAGATTTGAATCTTTGCTTGGCTCCTCAGATTTGAAACTTCACCCAAACTTGAAACATAATTTGGAGAGCTACACTATGAAATTTGATGACAACTGTTCCTCTTATTGGCCCTTTCCTGTTGCCACCTACATTTTTTTAACTGTTACATGCTATAGAATTATCCCTTCTTTCCATCATATTTGCATCAGATAAATGGCAGGCAGCGGCTGCCTTAGTGCCCGTGGCAGTAGAAAGTCTCATTCTCCATGTGGCTGTGATGAATGGCATGACTGGCACACTGTTATATCCCGGGTCCTTAGCGTTAGCCCTTAACCGCGTCCAGAGGATTGGGTCACGACTCAGTATTTGGTTGTCGTGGAGACGGGCAGGCGGCAAAATCCGCAGCCGCCGACTCCCAGTGGGCACTTGTGCCTCGTCTTCGGGCCCTCCTAATCTTGCTGTCAGAGGAACAGGGGCCCAGACCAATATACGGCAGCCGCAGAACCGCCGTTAAGCCCTGCAACAATATCTCCCCGAGATTCAGAGGACTGCGCCTGGTAATTGGACTCGTTCTGAAGGACGCCTGCATTGGTGGTGGTGGGGGGGGTTGGAGGAAGGGGGAGGTGCTTCAGAAGCTGGGGGTGGAGGATAATACATTGTTCATAGCAGCCATTAATCATCCTCCAAACAGATTATTTTTGTGTTTCCAAAAAAGGACAGTCCTACAGAGAAGGAGAAAGTGCCGTCACGTGGAGGTTTATTTTTGTTTTGCCTGCTCCAGCTCTTTTCCCTGCAGTTGCAGGCGCTCTGTGAGCGCAGCAGGGCAGAGCGCTCGACTCCCGCAGCTTGCTGCAGGTTAGGTTAGTTCAGGGACTGTGCTGGGGCTGTCAGGTAAGTCTGCGTGCACTGGGTAGGCGCGGAAGAGCGAGGACAGCAAGCTCGTGGGCGTGGCTGTTTTGTTGCAGAGGGAGGTGGGGTGTCAGTGTTGCCTATGCAGTAGTGCAGCGGGTGCATCGCCTAACCCGGCATGACAGTGAGCGCAAGGCGACAAGCACGGCAGTGTGCTAACGTGTCATAACCTGTACACAGCAGTGGGCGGGGTAAGGCAGAGGACCAGATATGTCAGTGTCACACACAGACCTGCAAACTCCCAGCCAGCTCTGACTCCCACATTCTGCAGTGCACAAGGCACATACATTAGGCGGACAGGAACAAGCCCAAGTACCAGCTGATGAGGGATCAGAACAACATCATGACTGGCGATAAGAAAGAGAGAGAAAGCCTGAGCCTCACAACAAACACAGATGGGGCCGCTAGGTAATAAATGTTTAGTTTAGGAGTAAATTGTACAGTTGGCAAGCCAGGCCACACATTTCTACTGTCACCAAAGCTTATAGTCTTTTAAACACAAATCCCCTTACAGAGGGCCGGAAATCCATTTCCTTTTTTTACCTCTCTAAAATAGGTTTTGGAGAAATAACCATTTATCTTTTCTCAGGATGTGAGAACATAAATAGTTGTGGCCTTTAACAAGCTCACTTGCACTCGATAAACATATTAGCCTGGCACACTACCTATGTGACAACCTCCCTCACACACACCCACACACACACACACACACACACACACACACACACACACACATTCACACTCATTCACACCTCTACACACACTCACGCCTCTACACACATGCATACACGCACACACTCACACACGCACACACTCACACACACACACACACACGCACACACTCACTCACTCATGCCTCTACACACACACATGCATACATGCACACACACACTCACTCACGCCTCTACACACACACGCATGCACCTGCGTGGCCATTTTTCTGGCCTCACTCCTCACTCACTGATACCCACTGCATTACATTTTCATACCACTTCAGTTTTTAAAAACATTCCATTGCTCTCAAGACACTATGCAGAGCCATCAATTTTACCTCCATCTGCTCACACAGACATGTCCGCATGGGTGAATTTGGATTATGAATATGAGCAATAATGGATTACTGACTTTTACAGCTTGTATGTATATCACTGTGGTATCAGTGCACAGTAATGGACTCAGCAAATTCCAACAAGGAAAGTACGGCTTCAGGAAATTTATTACGCTCGTGACAATGTCTGAGCCTGTGGTGGTGGATGCACACAAACCGGTCAAACCATAACCTCAAATGTGTGTAAGGTGTCCAGTACCCTAGGCCTAGGTCTACTGATGTGATGAGAGAGTCTGGTCAAGCATCAGGTGTGGCTCAGATGAGTCTGGATACCACGGGTTCCACACAGTATGTTCCTAACAGTGTGCCAGTTGAAATGTACAATTTGCCCATTGTTATCCTGACAGCAGGTCCTGTAGTTAGGGCTGCCAGGATGCCTAAAATTCAGGCAATCGGGAAGGCATACAATGCCACGTTTCAGAGCCATGCCCCCATCTGGGCTTGTGAACGTAGCACTGTTTTTTCTTCCCTCGAGTCTTTTGCCAGCGTTACTCATTTCCAAATGGACGACAGACCGGCCTGTCCCCGACAACATCACTGCCTAACAGGAAGCCTGTGAGACAACGGTCACGCTCCGCCCTGAGACATCTTGCACAAAAATGAGCAGGCACCTGGCAAAACGGAAAGCTAAGCTCTGATCTATCCAGTCCTCATCGCCAGAGAGGATCGGCTCCCGTACACCCTGCACGCCAGCAAAGCTGTGTTTTGAAGCTGACCAAGGGTCTTTAGCCGGCATCTACACCTCCCCTGCCCCGGCAAAATAATGCCTTTTCCGTTTGTCTGCTAGCATGGTGCTACTCACTAGGAAATGATGCTGCTCATTTTCTGCTGCAATCCAAGCAACAAATCTTCGTTTCACTTAAATATTACTCAAAGGCTCATTTGTCTTTCAATTTCTGTGCAGTCTTAGTTGTCTTCTTTGAGAAGGTTTGTTGATGTTTTCTGGCAAGTTGAGCTTGGTAGCTATTGGGTTTGATCACAGAAAATGTATCCACACCATTATTTTACTTTCAAACATCAAACTTGTGTGTGTAACATTTTATTGACATGCCTTAATCTGTTTGACTGTTTGTGTCTGCAGTTTTGGGATGCAAAAGTGGCCTAGAAAATGTTAGCAATTTAGGTCAGTTTTATACAGCTGATGTTTTGAAAACAAAATTTGATTAGCTTTACAGCAGAATTAAATCAAATGGAGGCCTGTTTCCTGGATACATTCTCTCTTACCTTAGGATCTGGTTTGCGGTTTCAACAAATATGTGAGTACTGTGGACTCGGTGTACAGTCACCTTTGGTGGAACAGCAAAAACATTCTCCTAGCAGACTGTGGTTGCAAGTTAACTGCAGTGAACTCAAATTCTGATCATTGTGACATGATGTTCACTGAGCATGTGATCAAATGTTCTGTGCCAATACAATGAGACTACATAACAAGAAGTCAGCCATTGCCCACCTGCTCACAAGATTAAACATCTACATCTTTTACATTTTCAGATGTATGTCATAATTGCATATTTTTCATTTAAACACCTTCTCTCCTGAATAGTGACTAACTCATATTTTAAAGGGGGAAAGGCTAATGGATGAATGCTTTTTTGGTGAAATTATAGATCATTGGGAAACACTTGTGAATGCTCATGACCAGGACTACTTGGAACAATTGTTGGCCTTTACTGCCCTCGTGTGGTGCGTTATAAAATTGCATTTTCAGCAACAAAAATTAAATGTGACCCTTCTACATTGTAGCTCATCCTCTAATTGATGTTGAAATCATCTCTAATGTATGTGCATAATCCTTTGCAAGGGATTCAGAGTTTGTTCATTGCCTTTTTGCACTAATATTTTCACTGATTCATACATGGATCAGTTCCTTTGTCTATTTATAGATGCACTGGAATGTGCTGACTTGCAAATAACTACTACTGTTCGTTAATGAGCAGAATTTAAAACTTCATTGAAATGTTAAATAATTCACAAGAAATGTTTCTGGCATACAGAGAAATAGCAACAAGTTTAACTAAACTTTCCACGCAGAATATTATTCCATTTTGATCATTTTTTAAGTAGACGTTTAGCACAAAAACACACTCAGTATGAATCATATAATAAACTAAAGTCCCATTGAAGATAATGGGGTAGTTCATAGTGCTTTAGGAGAGTTTGATGGATCTAAAAATCTTCAAATGTTTTATCATTTTAAAGTAATTGTGGCGTAATTCGATGTCATTTCTCTCAAAAAGTTATCATTGGCATGACTGCATATTTCAATAAGAAAGAATATGAACTATGCATAAATGGGAGTCTGAATGTGTAACTACAGTGTTGTCTGAAGGTCTGGAGTTTCGAAAAAGCAATGAGCCGAAATACAAAGTAAGGTTAGCAATTAAAATCCACCATATTGGTGTGACGATACAGAAATACGTTTTTAAATCTTGTTGGCAGGCAGAGTTAGGAATTCAAGATTTAAACAGGTCAAAATACAAATGTTATACTGAAGATGTATTTTACAGTTAGCTTTATTCATAAATAAATCCGTTTAATAGTTTACTTTGTACCGTTTCTTTATGAATCTGAGATGAGCTAAATTTCCTATCATATTTTCCTATCATATTTTATTTTGTGACATCTCAGAATTTTATTAATATTCAGCAAGGCTGTTTTCAAACTTGTTTTATGAAACAAAATTTAATTTAAAATATCATTTGACTGGCTGAATGAGCAAAATTATATAATAATGGCTTTTCAAGGCAATAGAGGTTATGAAAAGTATTCTACTTTCATTCAAAAGTATTATCGGTATCATCACACGTGCATCCAGGTTATATCTTTGCTGTATGATTGTCTTTTGTTAGAAACACACACACTCACACACACACACACACACACAAGGGCAGATCTAAGATCATTTACACTTGCTTTACATGTGCTAAAAATGTATTTTGTAAAATAAGTACTGTAAGATACTATCAGTTTTCATGAACAGCGACAATGCCAGGGGTAGTTCCTGTAGGTATTTGGAACATGGACATGTGCACAGTTCAAGCCCATAGAGGTACAGCATATAGGCCATTATTAGGTGGGGTTTATAGGTGATGCTGTTATATTGGGTGCATTTGTTGGAGATGATGTTGTTTATTAGTAGCATTTATGGTTGATGTATATCAGATACATTTATTGGTAATAACATTGTATATTGGGTAGATTTATACTGAAGATAAATGTTTTACATTGGCTGCGTTTCTAGAGAATGATTTAGTTTATTAAGTGTATTTCTGAGTATCGACTTTGTGATGTAAGTACATTTACAGGTAATGGGCTGTGCACATCGGGATCCTTTACAGATAATGACTCTGTTGCTTTGCTGCAGTGCTTTCGGTTTTTCATTTACAAGCATGAATGAATCATCAAAAAAAGATGCCTTCTGTCGTAAACGCAATTTTGTGATCTGCGATGTTGTTTCAGTAAGATCTGGAGCAGCGTAGTGGTTCGGTATCGAGGGGGACGGACACGGGGCCATTGGAGCACACCGGCTGTTTCTTTTTGTGTGTGGCAGCTGGTCTGGAGTTGAGAAGGAAGGGTTAGCTCTGATGCTTTTAGGGTCAGCGTGTGCTTATGGGATTACACGCAGACCGCGCACTCTATTTACCGACCGGCTGCCTGATGTGCCGAACTCTAGTGATCCTTTGCCGCTCTGGCATTTCGCGGTTGTCCAAACACGATCCTCTGATGCGAAACATTTACAGCCTGGCCCAGGAGCAGCGGACGTGGACATGGACACGCGTTTAGTGACCCACGTGTCACAGTGCTTCAAAGGCTGGAATCCCAAATCCGAATCTCCCTCCCTAGCTTCCCTCCCTCCCTCCCTCCCTACCCTTCAGTTTTCAGTGGAACTCCTGTTCTGAGATTAAGCTCCAGATTGAGGGCTTTACTTTTTCAGACCCATTTAAACTCTTCGTTCTGTTCTGACCAATCAACTAGAAGCCAGACGTACTTAAAGTAATCTGCAGAGGAAAATGTCAATTCTCATAATGACAACACAGACCTTTAAAGTCATTGTTCAAAAACTAAAATGTTCAGGACTATGTTCGCTAATGACAATTGTCAAAAAAAAAGTCTATGGCAGAAGTGTCAAAGAAAAAGCCACAAGTAAAAACCTTTGCAATCATTTTTAAGGAAAATTGTTGCGAAATTTCTTAATATAGAACTCTTTTTAAGCCATTCTTCACTATTAAACACTGAAAGTAAAAGGGCGATAAGACTACGTTTTTTCATTATTAACTAACGCAGGCATTTCCTTCACTTTTCATAGCAGGAAATACATTTCTAGAACATTCTTTAGTAAGTCTTTGTTCTCTGCTTGACCTTAGTACATCTGACTGTGTGTGTTTCTGATCAGTCAATAGTGTGTTTTTGAAATCACACCTATTACAGGACGTCCTGCTGTACAGTCTTTAGTATACGACTCTCAATAAGACGCAACAATTATGGTATCACAAGTTTCACACACGTCGAAGAAGGAGCCCCCACAGAATTTTAACTGTTCGTGTTCTTAAATTTGTTAAAGGAGGTTACTGGTTTCCACCACCCAGTTGCATTGCAACAACAGAGAGGTTACGCCTGATTAAAACAAAACTGTTCACATACAATGAACCATGTAATAACACTTAGTGGAAAGCAGTGGGCACCAAAGCACTGTTTGTAGGGTTCTATTTGTGCATGGGAAATTTTCCACATTGCGTAGTTTGGGCCAAAAGTTACAAAAGCATGCAATGGATCCTTATGTAATTTGGCCATGGTGCAGTTATGTAGGTAATCTGGGGTTTTTCATGTCACCGTGCCAATGCAAAAATACCTTACCACTGAAGTGGGTCAATTATATGCGTGTTCTGCCTACAGAAGTGGACTATGACAAGTGGTGCAGCACTTTTTTTTACTGACGGAAACACCTGTGGACGGGTGGAGCTTCCTTCACTTGTCAGGCCACTGTAACATGAGCTGTCCTTGATGGTGAGGGATGACGAGGTGTGGATGGTGACTTCTTCCATGCTCTGGAGTTTTCTGTGTCACTAATACTCTCTGTGACTTTGTGGACTTCTGTGTTACGATCTGCTGCCAAGCATACTTTTCTGTCATGGTTCACTGAAGTACAGTAGACCATTTCCTGAAATTATTATTCTACACTGTTTGATTTATAATTTGCTGGAGGATGTACTCATTGTCTGTTACTACAGTAGTTTTGTATAACACCCTTTGCTCCACACTACAGTGTGTTTGGTATAGTGCCCTACTGGCTTTGATGTAACATAATTGTTTAATATAGGACTACAAATCAGTGTAGTGCAGGTTAACAATTCATTCATATCTTAGGGCATGTATGTAATGCATTCTTTATTGGATTATAGGACAGGGCACCACAGACGTCTATAAATGTATCCATACAGGGAACAGCAGGCTACTCCTGCGCCGGCATATCAACAAAGTAGGAAATTGGTTCTATTCTGTGCAATGCTATAAGAAACGTAATGGACAAAGAGCATCGGAGACTGCAGGAGAAGCTGTGCGCTGACATGTGACATTACTCAGCTTTGTCAGAAGTACTTAGTTGGGTCGGACAGGTCGCACATCTGAACATGGACGTGAGAGCCGATTCCTGGGTAGACCTTCTGCATGGGCAGCATTGTCCCGAGTTTCTCGCCCTTCTTCACAGTCCCAGATGTTTTCACCGGCTTCACGTAAAACACCAAGAAGCACAGACCTGCCCGCAAGGGTCAAACTGTGAGTCTCATTCATCAATACGCTCATCAATCAGAGCACAAGTGCACCCATCCATCAGGTACCCAAACAATTAAGACGTCGCCCGGTCCATTAACGAGCCCATTAATCCCCAGATTTACTCAAGTAAATCAAGTAAATAACTTATTGAAATTTGTAGGCAATGAAACTTTGGGCACAGTTTCCATATAAAAGCTTGTTTAGAAATTAACCCAGTAAATTAAATGGAACAAGCTTTGGAAGTTCAGTAAAATGACCCATTTCTGTATTTCAGACATAATTGTATTTTAGCTGTTTAGCCAATATTATCATCTGACAGAAACATTTCTTCTTTATTTTTTTTCCTTATCATAATATTAGATGTACTTATGTACTGCAGTGTCTCTCCTGAAATAGTTTTCCGGTTCCTTTTCTTTTTCTGTTAGTGATCTAATTTCTCGTACTTTTCTTGTTGCTTTGCTGAAATATACGTATGATCTGTGGGATTTGTATCTAGACAAGTGCTTAATCACTGCAATACACTTATAAATGTGCATGAGCACAAATGTCAGATAAAGTGAGTGGGGCCGCAAGGCGGCCAATCAGTCAGTTAAAAATGTTGCATCATTGCGCATGATGTCATTATACCTTTAAATAACTTCCACCCCCCCTTCAGGATTCCTGTGGCTATTACACACCAGAATGTAGGTAAAACGTGTGAACACGTGAGAATGCGTACCCTGTCCGCTGAGGCTGAGCCCATCGTTAATAGCTGGGTTTTTGTTGTTCCTGTATGGCCGAGCGTGTCCCGCGATCCTGACGTCGAAAGGAGCTAAGACAGTGTCTCCGTCGACGCACGTAATGTCCAGGCCCAAGTGCTTCCTCTTTCCACCATCCCTGGGAACAACACACACGATGGGGTGTCAGAGCAGTGCTGCTCTTTACATTAAGATTAGACTTAATGTGGCAATCAAAAATCAGGTTCAGGGTTAAACGCTACATCTCCCCTTCCTACCAGTGCCTGTTAGGTAACATAGTGTGTTACATGAAAACGTGTTTAATGTGATAAGCGAGGGTTGCCTAAAGGACATCTGAAGCCTGTGCACTTTACATTGGGTCAGGGTGCATTACCGTTTAGCTCCGTAGTTCCCACAGCCGTATCTGGGGTCACAGGGCCTGGGGTTGTTTCTCGGGTTCCCCTTGCAAAGAGTGCCAAACTTCACTGGCTTAGAGTCTGCACAGAGCAGTACAGCAGTTAGCGCTGTGTGTGCGTTCGCCCGAGTGTGCTTGTGCAGGCCATGTGTGATGTGGGATAATGTCAGGGTGTTAGTGCGAGCCAGTGCGTTTTCTACCCACGTCCGCTTATTGGTTCAGGAGACTTGGAGGCGAGGCTCACACACAGCTCTGAAACAGAGAGAGGAGGTTTACAGGAGCTCAAACACCACAGTAGCACCGTCTCAGCAGTAGTCAAGGTAAGGAAAACTGACATCATCATTCTGTTCTATAAAAGGGTTTGGGTGGCATGGCTGTTTTTGTATAGTCTACAACAAGCTGCCAAGAGCCATTTATTCTCATTGTAGCCATAATTCAGCATGTGTTTGCTTGACACTCTATTAGTTTCATGTGTGATGGATAGGAGTGGAACACAGAAGAAAAGAGTTTGAAAAACTGCATTTGGATGATTCACTGGCTCCACTGTTGGATGCTGAACATGAGACATTAGCAGGAACTAACGTAAATGCCAGAACTGCTAAATAGAGGCAGTGTTGCGCATCTGTTTGGAGCAAAGCAGAAGAAATGAGATGCTATGATACAATAAAAACAATGAACCCATCAGATAAGCCTCAGACCAATTTTTATCATTACTGTTTCAAGCTTCTGTGGTGGGTTGGCGCCCCGCCCTGGGTGTCCCCTGCCCTGCGTCCTATGTGCTCTGGGATGGGCTCCAGGTTTCCCCGCGACCCTCACCAGGAATAAGCGGTTAAGATAATGGATGGATGGATGGATGGATGTTTCAAGCTTTTTTTGATTTTCAAGCCATATTATAGGTTACGTTTTATCATTTGACATGTACAGTGTGATGCACAGAAGACACAACCTAAATTACACACCAGCAAGAACCACAGAGCTGCAACCTCACCCTGCTGCAGCATCTCGTTAAGTGTTAGCTATGCTCACAAAATAACAGTTAACAATACATTTTGTTTAGGAAGCTTAGCTTTAAAAGACCGGAACTGTGTAACAAAGCTAAAATAGCCATGCCCTGCTAGTGTCACACGGTGCATTTGACTGTAACTTCTTTTAGCTTCTGCAAACGATCACTGAGATCAATGTTTTGCTACAGACATCCACACACCAGCCTTTCAACCTGCCTGCATCTAGCTCTTTATGGACTTGCCATAGAAAACAAATAAGATGTAAGCAGCCCATCATTACCAGGTTCACAAACTCAGCATTTCATCTGTGCCATCCTTTCAGTCATTTACTTTTGAAACATTATTGACAGGTCTACGTCCATACACCATACTGTATCTTCAGCCTTGTGAAAATAATACCCAACCAGCCTTTCCAAAAGCCTCTTGCATATAGTCTATTTGGACTGAGCAAGGCCTGAAGCATGAAGCTAGAAAAAAATCTCCATCACAGAACTCCCATTTCATTTCAGTAAATGCTATACATTTAGGATTTTGCAGAAGTGTGATATTGTGCCTCTGTTATGTAGAGCTTCAACTGGCACTGCAGCCTAATTATTAAGGTATTTTTGTTCTATACAGCTTGCTAGAGTCTTCTCAGTGCATCAGCGATGCACATGGAGACATAAAGCACTTACCAGCCAACACGATGATGGCGAGGGCAATAAGTGTCTTCATACTGACACTTAGAAGATGCTCAAGAGATGCTCAGAAGACCTGTGTCAGGTTGAAGCTGAGGTCCTTTTGTGTGTGTGTATTCTCCTGGGACCCACCTTATATACGAGGGTAGCGTGCCAGTTGGCGGTTGCTGTACGGCAGTTGGTGTGTATCCATTTCAACATTTGTTGGGGGGAAGAACTAAAATCCCCTCCACATTCTTCACCACACCACTGAGAACAACAGCAGCATGTTCCCCATTTGAGATTCCATCAGGGTCCATCTGTTCCTCATCCACTATGTCCTCGGTGCTGATAACGGGACTGCAGCACATAACCATGGTGTGGGTCATCGGGCATCCAAGCAGCATGTGTTACATTTTAAAGTAGCGTATTCATTTTAAGAGTTAAATCCAAACAGCATTCTTTTGTCTTTTAATTTGAAGTTCAGACACACAAGCACTGTTTGGGAGCTATTGATATCAGGCCATACAGATAAAACAAAACACTTAATCCTCTTTCAGCACAGTAATTTCTCCTTGCACCTCTTCTGTAATGGCCATTACTACTGTTAATAGGTCCTGCAATTAGTCTTACTTATTAACCGCGGCTGTATCATAATATGTCATTTCTCATTTTAATATTTTTTAAATATTAATTTTTATGTTATTAAAATCCATCCATCCATTATCTTAACCGCTTATTCCTGGTGAGGGTCAGGGGGAAACCCGGAGCCCATAGGGCGCAGGGCAGGGGACACCCAGGGTGGGGCACCAACCCACCACAGGCAATTTGGACACACCAATCAACCTAACCTGCATAGTTTTTGGACCGTGGGAGGAAACCGGAGCACCTGGAGAAAACCCACCAAGCACAGGGAGAATATGCAAACTCCACGCACACAGACCCAAAGCGGGAATTGAACCCCAGGCCTGGAGGTGCGCAGCGACAGTGCTAACCACCACGCCATTGTGCCGCCGTTATTAAAATCATTAATTTAATTAGTTAAATTACTAAAAATATTAATTAGAAGTCATTCTCTGTCAGTGTGTATTATGGACCTGTATTCACCATAATAAAATTATAAGCTTATACACTCAGTTCTATTTCTATACATTACCTTGGTTTGCTGGTGCACCTTCTGCAATACTGGCATTTGAAATCGCTGTTATCTTATTTTTGACCACTAATAATGGTTTCATCGAGCATGGGGGGAGGGGTTTCCTGGCACTAATGGAGTTGTGACATAACATTAATGTAGCCAAAACTATGGGTAACAGGAACTACAGCCGCGCTGCACCACAGGCTCGTGCAGAAACGGCATTACTGTTATCACACAGCATGCCACAAACCTCTGCTGCAATTTCCTCTCTCTGTGGACTGGATGGAGAGCGTCCACCAACGGACTCACCATTTCTCTGGGAAAGTTATGCAATGGATCACTGGCTGGCAGCCATGCTGCTTGCCAAACAGCAGGATGGGGATAGATCAGTTAGCAGATTGCCACAGGTGCGAGACCTGTCCTGGACCCACAAAATTGTGACAGTATATTATAGTATCTTAATAACACTCTATAGCTCAATAAGGAGTTTTAATGAGCAAATTCATGTTAAGTGCGTAATGCAATTACTCTGAATCAAGGGTAGTTTGAAAAAGTAAAATAGTATATGTAGTTTATTTTGTTAAATAAACACCTTCATATCAGTTAAGAATTTGATTTAATCAAGTAAGCGTCTGAAGTACACAAAAGGAAATTTATGCTATATGTAACATGACAGTGAGGCAGACAGTACTGGCAGTGAAAATTCGCAGATACAGAAACAATGGCTTATTTAATTGGCCATAGTATGTTAAAAATTGCAAAAAACATGATACAAATTGTTGCCAACATTTAGTTTTTATAATAAACAGTAGATACATGATCATTAAATAACTAAAAGCTAAGCATAGCACCAAGTATGTGAACATAAACAGTTAAAGTTATTCTTCCTGTAGCTCTGATCAAGATAAGAGTATGGATGGATGGATGGATGGATAGGCAGGCTATTTTTAAACTTGGGCTCTTTCATTCTCGCTCATCTTCTTCATCTGCTTCGTCCACCTCTTCCTCCTTAGTATCAGCATCTTTTACTGGCTGAAGTGGAAATCACATGGGTCAGAGACTGGCTAACACAAACGCATCAACCAATCAGCATGCGTATGCAAGATGAAGACAAGTTACTTACAGAGTACCTTTCCTGTACCTTCTTAACATTTCTATACTAAAGAAATTATTTCCCCCATATCAAGGAAGGCAATTAATGTAAGGTCATACATATTTATAGAATATACTCTCTGTAGTACATTCTGTGAACTACACATTCAAATTGTTAGCATTGCCCACTTTATATGGTATATTTTAGCATGCACCTAAGTACATATGTATATATTCTTTCTAGAAACATGCCTGACAATGACGTCTGTGTCATTAAGAATCCTAAATGTCGTGTGAGCTTCATTCCCAAGCTGCCTGTGATTGGGTAATAAGAAGTAGAATGTTTTGTGCAGGAAATGCGTTGAGGATTGTTGTACAGAAAGCAGCACAGAATGGCAGTGCCAACTGGCCACAGAGCCTTTTGCTATACACAAACAAGGAGGGCTAAATGAATTTACAGCATTCCCCGATTCTTGGAACAGTGATACATTCAGAGCAGTGTAACATGCCTACCGTCTGTCTGGATGACCTTGGTGGGAACTTAGAGTATGTACTGTCATACTTTGACCCTGTGTCTCCCTTTTCTTGTGCCTGCATTGATCTTCCCTTCCGCCACCAGCAGCACAGCCATAGGGTCGCAACCACAGTGGCAATCAACGTGGCCAGCACAGCAGCCATGGGTATCATTTCTGTGCCACATGAGAAGGGGGTGGGGCTTGGATGTCTGACATTACATTGTCAATTCATACAAAACATTTGCACAGGTCTCAGTGTCATCCTCTCCCTGCCTATTTGCCCAAAGTCTTCAGCAAATCGTCCATGTTTATCACATGAACCAAGACACAGTGATCAAGGGGCATAATAATGTTTTTACCAAATCATTAATTTGTTGGAGCTCTAAATTATGGCCCCTTCTAAACAGCCTACCAAAGTAAGGGCACTGTACATGGTTGCACGGGTGTCCAGTCTAACATGGAGTGCCGGAACTTAAAAACAAAGACAATATACTGTACATTGTCTGCACATGTTATGCATTGGGAATTCAAGAAAAGAACCACAAAAGTTCTCATGTGCGTGTATGTGTGTTTGTGTGTGTTAGAACCATAATGGATTCACCCCACGAGCCACGCTTACCTTCGCTGTCTTCCATAGCATCAGTATTCATATCGTCACCAGACATAGAGGCCAAATCAAAGAGAATCCCTTCCTGCAGACATACGTGAAAAACAAAGCAACCATTCCATGGTTATCAGCAAAAACGTGGCGTGTGAGAGATTTGCCACACATTGAGTGTCAAGATCTGGCCTGAAGATCTGAGCAGCAGAAGCTCTTGAGTTCCTGTTAAAGTCCAAGTAGACAGGAACCACTTGTCTGTTTAGCAGAAGGCCAGTCAACTGGTGGAGTAGAAGAACTAACAAACTATGGTTCATTAAAGAGCTGAAGACATAGAAGTGTCTGTAGTTACTCTGTAGAGCTCAGAGAGCACAGTCACTAATTTCTGTAAATGGGAGTAAATGGTACCTGCTCACAGGTTTCTAGATGTTCCCCCTTTGGCCATTTAGACAGCATGGTGAACTGTAGTTTAAATCTGAATTTAAAACTACAGCGGGGTCGTTAGTTTTGAGGTTGGATAAGCCATAAAATGAAGAAATGTGATGTAATCAAAACTGACTACTGCACTGAGCTCAGTATTGTGTTTAAGAATTAGGTAACTCAGACTTGATAAACAGACTCTCCACCATCTTAGGAAGCCTCACGCTGACAATAACATAGCCTCTCCACTAGAGGTCAGGCTACTCCACTGAAAGTCAATTGTTTCCTCAAAAAATGCAAAAATGTAATTACTTCAAATTTACATATTTCTGTGGTTTCTTTTCTAAGCACATTTAGCTAAAGTAATCATGTGTGCATCAACAGGTCAGTATTAATTTTGTATTGTAATTATATGTAGCTGCTGGAAACAAGAATCTATTGGTCACGTCCGACGTCCGTGTCCCCTACATCCACTAGATGTTGCAATTTCCGGTTTAACTTTCCTAATGTTATTTGTCTAAATAGAATCAGTGTTTTCAGCAGTTAGTCTTTCCCCTTAGTGTCCTTAAATACTCGCTGTTTAGTCCCTAGCATAGTTCATACCTTGTAACCCTTTGTACCTTGTTTTTGCTGTGAATAAACCTCCCTCTCTGTATTTGGACTGTGGCCTCAACCTGTCTGGGTTCTTACACTATCGTACTTAGTATGGCAACAGTCAGAATTAATTATAGCGACAGCAGAATTTAAACCCTGTTTTATTTATTTTTTAATCCATTATAATTTTCAGTCCCTTAGAACCGAACATGGCGTGTGCATGAAAATGAAATAGCACATCTTGTACAGAGGAAATGAAGGGTATCAGTTGGCTTTGCTAGTCTAGAAAGCACACATGTGATCTTTGGTTGACCACTTGTCGAGAACAGAACTTGTGAACTTCAGGTACTTTTTTATATGGTTACTGCTATGTTGAAAGGGCAAACTAGATTTTTCCTGTGTGTACAAAAAAGAAGAAATGTCTGTCATATGTATGAATAGGTTTTTACATACACACAGAGCTCTACATCTTAAAGTGGTTTCACCAATAATTTTTTTTTTTTACCAAAATTCCCATAAAAAAACAGGAAATGTAAAAAGCAAAAGCTTTTCTGCTTTTTCAAGCCCTTTGTTCAGGTTTTAACCTGAAGCATGGGTCCTTATTTTACCATGTAACGGATGTCAGTGTTAAAAAAAACCACAAACCTGCTTTCTGAAAATCAAGAAAAACTGTTTTTCTCCCCAAGCACTTACCCTTGTACTTAACCTGTATTTCATGTAGGCAGTTCCATTTTTTGAATTTGATTTTAATAATCTGATTGGTAACTTGCCATAGAAAATGGCCCAGTAAGCTCATAGTATAGCAGGACGTGAAATCGTGCAGAAGATGAAACTGTCTGCTAAGGTACCAATCTAACACAAGTAGATTAAAATACCTTTAGTGCTGAACGCAACATTCAAAGCAGGTGTACACCATGGGTTTCCCCAAACTGCAATTCCCTCCCCCCATCTGTGTGGAAAAGAAAAATAAACTACATGGACCACATGCAAAATAGCAGTGTTCTGAATTCACAGAGCCGAGGATAGTGACATTACTAACTTGTAATGCTAGAAACTGTGACCATGAGCTCTGATGTAGTGGACTGCCCTTCTAAAGAACAGAAATAAGCACAGTGGGCCAAGTGGCTCTCAAGGCATTGAGGAAAAAACATAAAAACAGAAGTATAGAGTGCGTGGGCACGGCAGCTCAGTAGTAAGGCATCTGTATGCCTACTGCCCTGCAATGGGTTGACACCCCATCCAAGGAATGCCCTGCCTTATGCCCTATGTTGCCTGGGATAAACCCCAGCCCCACCTCTGTAAAGGATAATCATCTGAGTGCTGTGCCCTTTACGGACTGGGCTTGCATCCCTGGATTTGAATTGTCTTTTCCTTAAAACCTGGAAGCACGCTATATGAAATAGGAAATGTAATATGTGGAAATGCATATATTTGCTTCATATATATCGACATACTGACCCGCCAGTTTTCTTTTGCTACTAAATATATGAACACAAAATACATATAAATGTATACTTTTTAATTTTCTGTTAGCTTTATTTTTTTCTAAAACTGTGAAGATTGTTCTTTACAAATGAATCCATCTCAGTAAAATCCCAGTCTGATCAAAACTTGCTACTTTAGGTGGCAGTTTGAATCATGGGATACATATATGTCTTCTCTATGTTCACAATCCTCATGCTCACCTGTTAAGATTAAAATACACCAAAGCAGAATTAT
>JABJVR010048415.1:8842-22664 GCA_025773905.1 Chitala chitala
ATGATGACGATGACGACGACGTCAGCACAGACGGAGAAACGTATTATCGTTCAGCTACCAGCAGCCAACGGCCAGTAGCCCTTTTGTGACATTATGTGTTTGATTAGCGCAGCTTCGAAAGGAGGAAGATCAGGAGGGTAACAGTGGCAAGAATCCAAGAAATGCCAGGTTTGTAGTGACTGTGGGCCTTAGTATGGCTCCCTCTTGAAGCCAACATCAGCATCTGCTCGGTTCAGACCTGGTGTGGACAAGGCAAAATGTGAACAAAAAGGAACATTTGCTGCATTGTGCAGAAATTAAGAAATGGATTTATAAACCAAAAAATACATGTAACACTAGTAAAATGCAGGTATTCAATGCATCGTTCTTTACTCGTTATGGAGCTTTCTGCCAAAAGTATCATACTGAGTAGCTGAAACAGTATAATGTCTGTGTATGTTGTATACAGCGTATTATATCAGATATTGTATCTTTCTGCTGCTGGTTTTGTTTTGAATTTTTTTAATCTATTTAGTCTCTGGAGTGTGTTTTTACTGTGAGATTTGATGCATTTTTTTCATGCTAGTCAGTTATGGAAGGTTATCAAATTGTTTATGAAATTCTTTTGAAAATATTTTTTATTGAAGACTTATAAACTAGTGAACTTTAGAGTTTCAGTAAGTGCAGAAGTTTAGACACCGCTGGACAAATAACATAAAAATAGTTGACATTTGAAGTTAACTTTGACAGCAAAAAATAAATAAACAAATAAACAAATAATTCAAACAAAAGGATTTTAATGAAAATGTTAAAACGTTAATTACCGCTAAAAATTATTTAATAGACTAAACAGATGTATAATAACAATAATGATATAGCAGATCAGTGGTGTGTACATCTTAGCAGGGAACTATATATGATGAAGTAATTCATGATGAAACGAATGCAGTTCAAACACAGCTAATGGTCAGATTAAGCAAAATACTGTGCTGCAGACGCGCTGCACACACTGATAGGTGTGAGGTGGAAATGAAAGCACTCCTAGGCTTTCTGCACATCACACTCCCACTGAGACGTCGACTTGGTGCTTCCAGCACTACACTTAATCAACAAATGTAGGAGCAAAGTCTTTGTGCAGGGAAATTATATCATAGAAATTAAACGTTACAAAAGATGGTTGTTGGGTATATGGTAAATTAAATGCAGATTAGCCCAAGTGTTTTACATATGCTAGGTGGACAGCCTGACTTGGGTATAACAGCAACAGTACTTGTACCACTTGCAGTTAATCATTTAAATCTAAATGTTCCAAGTTCACACAAAGTGGGTTAAGGCTGTGAGCTAGTGTTGTGTTAGCTGATGATATTAGCACAACATATGAAGAACAGTAGCATAACTCAACTAAACTCTTTAGATGCATATTATGAAAATTTTAAAACATTTTATTTGAAATTTAATGATCCTAACAGTTGGTGACAGACTTGCCCATCCTGGTTTTATACTCTAGACACTACCAAAATAGATTGGTATCTAGGCAACAGCATGCAGACAAATGCCATACTAAGTAAACAATTAAAGGTTTAATTCTGACACTGTGTAGTTTTATTTGTAAAAGCTTTATTAATTTTATAAAGCTCCATGAAGTTTTGTCTCTTTAAATTTAAGATTTTTTTTTCTTTAAATTTAAGTTTTTTTTTTTTTTCTTTTCATTTTTATTCATGCATTAAGTAGAAAATTTGAATCCTTTAATGGGTTTAAACTAAATTTTTATTTATTTTTGAAATGCAGAAGAACTGCAAAATATTGTAAGGAAAGCTGATAAAAGGAAATAAATGTTACATAAATATATAAATATATATTTTTTTGTATCCATTTTTTAAAAATTAGTATAATGTAAACACTTTTTTTAAAGGGAAATAATATTAAATTATGTTGTTATAGGCATTGGTGTGCTACTTCAATAAAGACTTTTGCTTGAAAGTTGCAGTTTCCTGTGTTTGTATTTTACATAACGTTCATGTGACATTACTGGGTGACACTAAAGTACATTGCTGGCCATTTTTGCATGAAAAGCAGCTGTTTACTGACATAACCAGCATGATATCCTGTCCATGGTCCAAAACTATCGCATTTGTTAGTTTTTCAGATCCGTGGTATAACCGGTGGGCGGGGTCAGAATGCGGTCCGCTACTTTCACAAAGCTCATTGATAAAGATATATTCTTATTGGCGGTCACTTCCTTGAGTCACAGATTCTGCTTGTGATGTTTTAAAAATCTATGCTGTTATCTGAACTAATGCATTTTAGGGATTTTATTAAGGGGAAATGCATACATGTAGAAACAGTCTACGGTCTCAGATGCTCTTCTCTGAAGGGCCAGCGGCCCAGATTTCTGGCTATGCTGTCATAACCTTATTCTCATTTCATTAAGAGACAACAACTTGTGAATCTGATGCACTGTGGCTCAGCCATCTACCATTCATCTTGTGAGGAAGGCTGTTCTCACTATAGGCCAGGTGTCTGTCGGAGGTCTTACAATAATTGGTGTGAAAGCGCATTCAAACAGACAAAAGACTGCCTATGTCTTCCATCGCAGAAAAAAAAGTGACCAAACCTATATTTACTTGATGCTAGTAGGCCTGGTGGTAAGGCATGTGTCTTGGGAAAAGAACATTGCAGTTTCAAAACCCCATCCATGCCTACCACCCTGCAATGGGTTGGTGCTTTGTCTGTTGTCTAGACTGCCTCAGTGGGCTCCATGCTGCTTGTCAGCCTGCAAGGGATGAGCAGTTAGAAAACTAATTTCCGTGTTTTGGTCAAATAGCTTGCGTGCTGCTCGCAATGTGTAGCAGTTATTGTGGTAATTAAAGAAGTGGCCTCCAAACGTGCTTGTGTGTATGAACAGTGCTGCTGTAGACCAGCAGAGGCACGGGCTGATTTCCCTCAGCAGACAGGCTGGAATATGTAACATGTTGAAGCATCGTGAGCTGTACTGCTGTGAGACGTCTGCTGAGCAACCCAAGTGTTTACTGACAGCAAAACTTGCTTGGGATAAAACTGTAGCCGTATAGCCAAAAACTTTGAATATACTGTAATATTCAAATGTTTTCATGTGTTTGTGCCAATGAGTGTGTGAAGTTTACAGGACATTTGTTAATAAATAAAAAACAATTAGATGATGAAACGCAAAAAAAAAAAAATCAGTATGTACTCTTTGGCATCTTGTCATATCATTGCATCAAAACATGTCTATTGAACACTGTGGTGGGTTGACACCCTGCCCTGTGTGTCCCCTGCCCTGCTCCCTATGTGTTCTGGGATGGGCTCCAGGCTTCCCACGACCCTTAACAGGATGAAGCAGTATAGAAGATGACTGGCTGACTGACTGTCCATTGAACACATCCAGTGGACGCCATTGTGCTGAACTGTGGTGACTGGTCCACTAAGTCCATTCTCTTTGCCCCAGTCTTGTGTTTACTGACAACTTGTAAATGCATGCCAGAAATCAGGAAGACATATCATGCTGATCCAGCATATCTAAAGCTTGGAAAAGGTCAGTTCCTTGGTGGGAAACAGCTGTTTTGCCCTTGAACAGGTCATCCACCCCTCATTTACTTAAAGAAATATTCAGACACTGTGTAAAAAATTAAAGCTGCCTGAGTGTGTCTCTCCTGGGATTTTTGTTAAACAATAAACAGAACAGAGTCATTGAAGGTGAGCTCTGTGCAGGGCTTTGTCCTTGCTGGAAGTCTTAGAGTTGATTATCAACGACGGGACCAACGGAAGCAGCCACTGAGCTGCACACATCACTCTGACCTACACATCACTCTAAGGTAAGTGCACTCCATGCACTCCATTCATGGGGATGCAAACATGCCGCTCTGTAAATGAATGGGCATTTTTTGTTTGCTGTGGAATTCCTAAAATGTAAAGTTGTGAATCCAGAACTCAAGGGAAATTTACCTTAATTAAACTGAAGATACATAAACTTCATAGGTTTCAAGTGATTTTTTTGCTGCTCAACTATGCACGCAAACACGGGCACACGCGCACACAGGTACATAAAGTTAAGCAGGGCCTTTGTGATGCTGATAATGCTCTACTGCCATCTAGTGACAAAAAGATTTGACATTAAAATTGTAGCAGGTTCTTGGATCAGGTAAAGGGAATCGTGTTTATGGCCAAGTACATTTGTCACATGCAAGGAATTTGTCCTCTGCATTTAACCCATCCCCCCCAGGGGGGGCAGTGAGCAACCATACATGACACCCAGGGAACTAGCACTGGGTGTCTTGCTCAAGAACACACCAGGCTGGGCTGGGATTTGAACCAGGAGGCTTTCAACCTCCTAGCATGATGCTCGACCCATTGAGCCACCAGGCCACACCAGTAAAACAGCTAAGCATGAGAAAATCAGTGGTTATCTGTAACCACTGATTTTATTTAATTTTTGTTTAAAGTTGCTTAAGTGTGGCGTCAGAATATTATATGAAACATTATAGTTTGTGATCTTAATTCCCAAATTATATCTTAAAAAGTCCACACTTGTGTTTTCATCTTGGGCAATAGGCCTGAACTAACCTGATTCAAAGATGACAGGTACACATATAGTAAACAAGAAAAACCCAAAGCAAACTGCTGCAAAGATATTAGATACGATGTTTTTCCTGTCTTTCTATATTGAGGAGGTATTATCATCGATAACGAGTTCTTCATAGAAGCCAGTTGGTTTTCATTAAACAATTCTGAGAAGTCCATACATATGGTGTTTGTGTAGGTCACCCAGCTTCTTTATTCTACTGAATTTTCCATCATAAGGAGTTAGTGTTTAGGGGCACGCTGTCTTTGCAGGAAGTTTACATAGCTGAGACAAGCCTCAAGATTTTCCATTCGTGTGCCACTGTAAGGTCAAACACAGTCTTTTACTCCCACAAGGATAAAAGGGGAAAAAACTCTGACTGTAACATCCTTGTGTTTTGACATGCAGTGGCATAAAATGTAAAAATAAAGCTCTTTTTCACAGTTGGTTTCAGTTACATTTAATAAATACCATACCTTATTTCCCAGAGTGCCTTGCTTACTAGGCACACTTGTCTTCTTTTTTACTCTCCTCCAAAGCTCCTCTGTTAATGTGGACCTATATGTGTTCATGGTTAATCACAAGCACAGCTGTCCTTACTGCCTGTGCTCAGGTTCTGACAGAAGGACAGTCTGTGTTGACTGATGTATCAACCGAGGTGCCAGGCTGACTGTTGGAGAACGTCTTAAATCAGACAAACATTTCTGATTCTGGAGCTTGATGCTACCATTGACACCCTTTGTATCAAAACAAGGAGATCCCCAGTTATCTTGGGGGAGGAGCCCTGTTAGGTTTTTTCTTGGTGGATAACTGCCAAACCACGTCAGCACTGTTTGTTCAATGGCTGCCAATGATGTCTATGCACAGTGATGCGTGTATTGTGGGACATGACCTCCAGTTGTTTCACAGCAGTTAGCTATGTGGAATGTTTGGGCAGAGCCAGCGCTGCACCCTATTGGCACGTAATTTGTATTATATTTACATTTCCTATCACATTAATGAGCACATTGTTGTGGCAGCTTTCAAAAGATTCACTTGCGTTCATTGAAGGTTGTAATGGAGATAACGAACTGTACAGTTCAGCGTGAGTGCCTTGAAAAGCTCTCGCAATGAATGGGTCATTACTGGTAAAACATTCCTCACCCTCCCCCCCACCACTCTTCGTTTTTGACAGTGTATTTGCACCAGCCCCCGAGGTGTTACGTGCCTTTATTGGGACATCGCACGTCTCATGCAGTGCTGGGGAGCGAGGTCATTGAGGTAGGTATGTCCCCAGAGGAGCGTGACTTGCCCGTCTGACTCTTTGGCATGAGCCCCATCTACACTTCTTTGCCCTTTCAGTAGGTTCGAGTTAAATCTGCTCCAGCTTGACTCGAGTAGAGGGAGCAGACCCAACCGAGTGTCCTGGCAGGCACTTTTTCCCCGCTGCGTCCACAAATAGCTCAGTGGGCTCTCACTGTGAAGTGGGAGGCAGGCGGGACTGAAGTGCAGAGATTGTGAGGCCCTGTCCATGCTGAAAAACGCAGACTTAAGAGCTCTGCGTGCTCTAAAGCTCACCACTGGTCTGCTTTTATTTAGTGATGACACAAACCTCTTACAGTGACTCATTCCTGCAGTAAATTACATCTGCTTCCTAAAATTAGGAAGTAAACTCTCTAAAAATTAATTAAAAAGTTGTTTTTTTCTTTCTTTACCCAGAGTTACATATCGACTGCTGCTGTTATTTTGGAACCAAGGTTTCCACCTGCTAGAGTGAGATATCCGTGGCCTTTGAGCTGACGGGGTAGGCTGGTCTGGATCCTGTGTGCAATCTCACTGACAGATGTCACACACCGCACCCTCCCCACTCGGGTCCACCTACTGTAGGAGGGAGCCAGACATGCATGAATCTGGGGCCGTCAGGCACGCGCCCACAATGCAGCCTGACTGGTCTGACCAGGGGGACAGGCCCTGCGACGCATTAGAGCTGCCTGGTGGGGAACAGCCCCGTCTGCTGGGCGTGGCCGCCTGTGGGTGGTGTTGCACCGTACACTGTGATCAGCTTACTGTGGCTGGCTCACTTGTGTGGATTGCCAGGGGCTTATCAGCTGAAGGAAGAACTCTAGTGCTCGGCTGCCTGGTGTTTGGCCAGCGAGAGGGAAGATTGCTGCACCCCTCTCTTAGGGCTGTTGGTCTCCCTTGGCATCTGGGCCAGGGGGAGGAAGCAGGTCAGAGTGGCACTACCGAACGGAGCAGTCAGGCGCTCCTGCACCGACATGCTCCACTACGGCTCCCGTGCGAACACCATCACCACGGTGACGGATGATCGGGACCAGCCCAGCGAGGTAGGCGGCAGGGTTGATTGGGGGAGAAGATTCGAAGAGGGGACGGTGTTCTGCCCCCAGAACACGCTCCTGTGCATCGATGCGGCCTCATGATTAGACGGGTTTAATAACGGCAGTGAGCCTCTGAGGCAGTGCTGTCAGCCTGTACTGTCAGCACACCTGTCCCCCCACACTTTATTAAATAGCTGATTACCTAACGAGCCACAGTCAGGGCCAGTCGCTGCTGCTTCTTCATGGTGATAAACGCGTTTTCACATTTGCTCCTCTGTAACATTAGATATGTAAACTGTTTGTGGAATTTTTCTAAAGCGCACAGTTATGTGTTCCACTAGAGTTCCCCCCCAACAGTAATTTTGTTTCTACGCCAAGATTAATCTTAAAAATCAAGAATACTTTCTCTGACTCGTGCTTCAAACTGTTAACATGTGCAGTGTGATTGTGTGGAAGCTGAAAGCGTTTCCGTGTGCTATGCCAGAACCAGCAAAATGTTTGCCTTCATTTTACAAATGCAGGTGCATGTTTCTATCAATCACAAAGAGCTTTCACACCTTAAACTCATGAATGTCATCTTCAATACTAATTATACTCTATTCAGGGTCTATGTTTAAAAGGTATAATCTGTTTGTTAATATTCTCCCACATTTTGTATCCATATTTGCTGCAAGCATTTGTGTAGGTGTTCCATAATTGTACAAGAATACACAATTGTGTTTTATGAAAAATTTTAATAACCCATTTGTTATGCAGACGTATTTGTTACAACTTATGAACATGCCTTTGAAATGCGCTTTAATTTTATGAGGATTAGGAGGCTGAGCCGCTGTGATAAATGTATGACATTGTTGGTGAACGCCTTGTAATTAAACATGCACACGTGTGACGGCGGCCCGTGTGCTGGATGTGTAAAGTCGGTGTATAATTAATGTAGCCGGTGTCAGTCACTCAACAGATAGTGGAAACAATGAGGTTTGACAATAAGGCCAAATGTTGTGTGGCTGCAGCACATCCAGGTGCACTTTCCTAACAGTGGCTGCAGAGGTGCCCTGACAGGCATGTTAAAGATTAAACACAAAACAGTATGAGTTCCAGAGCGGCGTGTTTACCAGGGGCACCGAGCCATACGAACCCACGAGCTTGCTGTGTCAGCTGTGCGTACTCAGGTTTGAGACGAGGGTTCAGCCTAGAAAGTAACCTGGGATCATCATATAACATCACGCTGTACACGTGGCTGACATCTTCCTCTGCCAACGTACAGACAGGAAAAACACCAGTTTGCCTCTCATTCTTCTGACTTGATTGTGCTGTAACTAACAGGCTTCTTTCCTCAGTGGATGAAGATCTGTCGCCTTTTTGTCATAGTGGCTGTGAATGGGTAGTGTTATAGTGTTAGCTGGTCAGCCCTCCAGAGCCTGCATGGTGGCTGTCTTAGACAGATTAGAGTCAGCATTATCTGTTACAATTAACAGCTTTTTAGTCTTACTAACACCTGATTGAGCTAATTATAAATGTGACAATTTGTTGATTAGCTTGATGCAAGGTCTTGTGCTGGAATGAAGATGAATGTATGGAAAGGCTGGAGAGAATTAGTCTTCTGCAGGGTCACGAGCGTGTGTCAGGTTTAACAGAGTGGTGTTGAGAGAGACTCCCTACCTGCTTTCAGCTGACCTTCAGCTTGTGTTTTTGTGTGTGTCCAGAGAACAGTTCGCCGACTGCGGCTCACACTACACCCCAGCGAGACCTCCAGCAAGCAAGAGGAAACTGGGAAAGCTGGTCCGGATGGGGTAAGTCTACAAAAACCCTCTCACACACACGCAGAAACACACACAGAAACATGTACATGCAAAAATATGCATCGCCACACCTGCACAAATATACATAGGCACACGTAAACATATTGCCCACGTGTAAAAACAAATGCACAAAGATAGATCGACAAACGTAAATCATGCCTTGTATGGCACGTAAACAAACCACACCCTGCTTGGCAAATATGAAAACACTTGAACATGCATCACCTTTTGCCTGTTGCATTTTAACATACCAGTGATTCCTCCCATGCTGAACAGCATTGTTATTGCAACATCACAGCACGAGAGAACACAAAAACATTTCTTGCCAATCTCACTGAAACTGTGTGTTCATCACCTTTACTTCCTGTGCTCCCCGTGAAACTCACACTGCCTTTTTATCTGTCCTTGGCTGTGCTTTCAGCTAACTGCTGGTTCCTTCATGTTCCTCGCTGTCAAGTAACACTCGTGAACTGTAACTTGCCAAGGTCATGTGCTGATATGCCACATAGCTGACGGGCTGACTCCATTGTGGCCCATTACACAATGTAACTTCCTACAATGCTAAATATACTGAGCAGGCTTTGTGTACGGGTGTGTTTGTGAATTTTGTGGCTGTTTGTGTGAATGGGAGAATGTGAAAACAGCAGTGGGTACATACACCAAGTACCTCAACACAACGTTAGGGTTTGTACAGAGGAAGAATGCTTCACATCCCCTGTACTTTGGTCTGTAAATATTTATAATTCATCTCCTTGACATCAAAGGCTAACAGAGCCCATGGCTGTCAGTGCCTTTAACACTGGGTGGTGCACTTGTAAAGCAGTGGTAAATGTTCATAACTGGGCAAATGGGCATGTTTACATTTGAGTAACTAAAACAGAAGTGACAGGGACAGTATTAGCAAGTGATTCGATTGTTAGTAGGTACATTAGTGCTGTTGATGGTTTTTGTAGACCTGGCTCTGCTGTAGCTTTGGGTCTGTTTTAGGCCTGGCTCTGCTGTAGCTTTGGGGTTTGTTTTAGGCCTGGCTCTGTTGTAGACCTGGCTCTGCTGTAGCTTTGGGTCTGTTGTAGGCCTAGCTCTGTTGTAGGCCACATCTGACTCAGTATGGCCACCGCACATCACAAGTGGAATGCTTGGAGTCTGGCCAATCTATCAATCAAATTTAGCTACCACAGCACACTTCTTAGCAGCTTGATCCAGGGTAAATGGGAACCAGAGAAGGCTAAATTGCCAGTATGATTCGCTGACCACTTTGAAGGTGTGCCTGGTGTGAGGCTCTGTTGCCTGGGGAGCTGAGACACTGAGTGAACTACCTGGTCATGGTGGCAGTGCTCAGCTTGGGCAGAAATGCAGACCCGTCATGCCCAGTCAGTCCTTACATTGTGAACAGATGTTCACAAGGAAAGCCAGAGCAGCATGGACAACAAAATAGCATTATCTTCACGTTGGCAAACAAATAGCAAAAACCTGGTAAGAGGATATGTAGATGGGGGGGGCTGCAAATTAGTATGTTGTGTTGAAGGGGAGATTCTGTGACATTCGTGACAGTGCCGGAAGCTGAGATCCCACAGTTAAGAAGGGTGTCTACTTTGTCTACTGCCTACGCCTGGGTCAGGTCACAGGCACACCTGAACTGTTACTGAGGAACTGCTCCTGCTCTGCACCATCTGAGCAACATGCTTTCTGAAGATGGGTCACAAGTCTAGGGCATGGAAACAAAAAGCTGAATGTACATTATTAATGAGCTGCAGGTTTAAATGTCAGAAAGGCCGCTGCTGTTGTACCTTCATGAAAAATGCGCAACCTAAATTGCTTTAGTAAAGAATCCTGTTTGGTGGAGATCTAAATGCATAATTTGTGTACATGGCTTGGAAAAAAGCAGTCTGCTCAACTATAAATAACCTGCACAATGTATTGTGACCTACACACTGAGAACAGAAGATCAGAATCCCCTTTTTCTCTTCTTCCTTTTACATTCTGTTTATCTAGTGGGTTTTTTTTGGGGGGAGGGGGGTACTTCACATCATGTATAGATGTTTTGACCATGGTCATACATGGGATTTGCTGCCTGTTCTCTTGTCTCTCACAGACACAGGTGCTAGGGCAGGGGGAGAATTCTCTGAAGCAGTGTCCCAGCATTCCAGCTGAATTCCACCCCTGTCAGCCAATCAGGACTCTGTGTTCTAGCCCTCCTTATTGGTTTACTGGCACAGAATGTGACACATCAGAGTACAGAATGTGTTTGACTTCACTGCAGATTGAAATAAGAACATTGACCACTGCATGTGTTTGTCTCGTGTGTGTGTGTGTGTGTGTGTGTGTGTGTGTGTATGTATGTGTATACATTAGCAGTGGGAGAAAAGTAACAGCTTCTCCAAGAGGAAAAGGAGAAACTATGTGCAGCGAGAGAGACCAGTGGGTGCAGAGGTATCTGTGCAGGTAAGAGCCATGGAACATGAATGATTTTCTCATGTTTTCTCAATTCAATCAGTCATTATCTTAACCACTTAGTCCTGGTGAGGGTCACAGGGAGCCCATCCCAGAGCAGGACACACACCACAGGCAATTTGGACACACCAATCAACCTAACCCACATGTCTTTGGACCGTGGGAGAAAACAGGAGCACGCGGAGAAAACCCAACATGCAAACTCCACACACACGCCCAAGGCAGGAATTGAACCCCAAGCTTGAAGGGGCACAGTAACAGTGCTAACCACCATGCCACTGTGCCACCCAATTCAATTCAAAGAGGCTTTACTGGCATGGCTATGTATTAGTATAGCCAAAGCAATTACAGAACACTGTAATATTGAATGAACAAACACAACCAGTGAATATATTTGTAAAAAAAAAAATGGGAGAAAATAATCTGGTAAAAAATTAAATAAAATTAAGAGAAATAGGAGTGTCACACAGAGACAGATACACTGTCACATTCTCCGTTCTCACCCCCTGTCTTGCTCTCTTTCTCCCCCTTTTCTTTTTCGATAAACACAACCACTGAATGTTTGTGAAAAAAAGAGAAAAAAGCCAAAAAACAGCAGTGTCTTATACAAAAGTCAAGACAAGCACACAGATACAACACCATTCCCACCACCCCCCTCCCCCGTTTTCTCTTCCTTATTTGGTTTCTCCCTTCTTTTGCCCCTTTTTAAATTTTACTGTTCCTTTCTCCCTGTTTGTCTCTTCAGTCATTTCCCTGAGTTGATTTTCTCATAACTTATGTCAAGCTGTTGCATATGTAGCTGCTACTACTGATAATTTTGGGTGTTCTCCTAATATATATTTTAACTTGGTTTTGTTTTGTAGGTCTCTGAAATTTGGAAGTATTTTTTTTGTTTATAACAAAATGGTTCTCTCTCTCTCTCTCTCTCTCTCTCTCTCTCTCTCTCTCTCTCTCTCTCTCTCTCTTTCTCTCTCTCTCTCTCTCTCCCACACACACGCACACAAGCAGATAGATAGATATTTTATTAATCCCGAAAGACATGATGTTATACACACACAGCAGGAGCCTGCGTCCCCTGTTAATGGTATACCGCAATAGCTATCAGGGTAACATGTGTCTGCCTCATCAGCTCTGTTTCATTCCCATTTTGTGTAAACTTTAAACCAAAATGCTCTTATAATACATCATCATTATCATCACTAACCTGCTGCTTTCTGCTCACCGTAGAAACGCCCACTATTCTTCACCGATTAGGTTTTAAAGGCTTCTGCCCTCAATGAAAGAATGAGCCGCTTCACTGACCTATGGAAACATGACACTATGTACAGCCTCTGTTACAGCACAGTTCTGTTGTGTTACTGTTCCTTAGCCTCTCCACGCTGGTATTTGTCTAGCTTTGTGCAAACATTGGCACGATCACACAAACGTGTGGCTCTGAAACCTGACCCGGGTGATCCTGTGTCTTCTAGTCCAGCACGACAAATGGCACGGTGGGAGAGTTGCCGCCGACACCATCGTATGGGCCCAAACTATACACCGTGGTTCAGAAGGCAGGCATGGACAGTGAGCAGGAAGTGATGGTGCCTGTCAGTCACTTTCGAGATGAAATGAATTACATCAGAGAGGTGAGCCAATGCAATGAAAGCAGGCTTCCAGTGTGGGGAGCCGTGATCCAGCCAATCAGCTTGTAACCCTGAACCTAAGCAAAAGGCAAGAGCTGGAGGAAGATCATGGAGGGGAAAATTTTGCAGCTGAATGATCATGTAGCTCAGTTTCTAATGCTGCTTTTCTTATGAAGGTTCTATTGTGGCTGAGACACATTTGTCTGTAGTTTTGTGCACCTTTCCTACTTGACAGCAATAACAGAACTGTTACACAGGTGAGGGAGTCTCTAGAGAAGGCGCGAGAGAGGATGAACGGGCAGTTTGGAGGAGTGCAGAATGCCATGCAGAAACTATCTCAGGACATGAGGGTAAGTAGGTGCCAGCAGGTGGCTGGGGTATGATAAACTTCCAAAGAAAAAGTGGGGGTACTATGTTCCTTTGTATGAATTCACACAGTGATTACAGTCTTCTGAAACACACGTCATGTGATTCTTGGCATCTTCTCCCCTCCCACAATCAGGCTGCCAGCTCCAGGAGATGGAAGCTAGAGGCAGACGTGAGATCACGAACATCAGCTATGGAGTCCTTCGAACGGATGAACAGCTCCCTCATTTCTGCCAACATTGAACTGCAGGTACATGGCAGTGCCAATCTTATCCAGAGGGCAGATCCTCTGCACTACAGCAGTAGTACCCAAACTACTGTGGTTTCTGCATGTTCACAGTCAGAGCTACCAGTGAGTATGTAAAATCATCGTTATGTAGAGTCAGTGTCATCAGTGTGTAGTGAGTACTCATTGCTATTGGTGTGTTTAAAGGGTCAATTTTATTGTGCATTTAGAGTCAGATTTATCAGTGTGTGTAGAGATTTGGTGTGTATAAATTGTCAGCGTTATCAGTATGTATATAAAGAATCAATGTTTATAAAAGGTTAGTGTGTATGTAGTCAGTGTTATCATGTATGCAATCAATGTGCCTTCAGAGTCAGTATTATCAGTGTTTATGAATCAGTGTGCTGAGCGTGCAGGTAGAGTCACTGTTATCAGTGTGCATCTAGAGTCACTCTTATCAGTGTTTATGAAATCAGCGAGCTCAG
>JABJVR010048416.1:0-24507 GCA_025773905.1 Chitala chitala
TACGAAGGTTATGTTGTATTTCCATTTATACAAGTCCATTTTCCACTGCTGTTACGCTCTTCCTAGAATTCCAGTGGACCTCCGGATCTCATGCTTGACCCCAGGACAGTGTGTGTGTCCGTTGATGAAGTCGTTTCCAGCAACACTGGCAGTCAGCAAACACCGCTGCTGGACGACCATTTAAAAAAAGTTGAGAACAACCTCAGTGAAGCACAACGTTTCTCCTACCTGCCGCGGCGGCCTGCCGTCAACATCGAGTTCAAAGACCTCTCCTATTCTGTTCCAGAAGGACCATGGTGGAGAAGGAAAGGTATTGTGTCTTTGTCTCGTCTTGACAGTGGATGCTTTACAGAAGTTCTCTTTTATGAAGGATTTTCTTTTATTTAACTGGTTGGTTTCACTGCTCTAATCAGCAGTGGTTGTGATTGTTTCGAAGATGCCTTAAAGCTTTTAAATGTGTGGTCTGTGGGTGTAACATGCTCTTGCTTGGATAAACGCATCTGCCAAAAGTCAATGTAATGTAATGTATTATTCAACATTTTTTTGATTCCTCTGGTTTCTTTGATGGTTTCCATAGGGTTAGTCCAGATCATGATTGACAGCTCACTGCAGATCCTGCCCTTTGGGCATTGAGGGCTGATTTAGTCTTTAAGTAGTTAAGACTATAATATCTCAATGTTTTTGATTGTATGTACAGCATGTAAGTATGTAACCATAAGTGAGTGTGTTGTGATATGTCCTAACCCACAGATATAAACAGCATCTCAAAAGTTAATCAGTAGGTGAACGTTGAAATTTTTCAGTTTTTGCTAATATAAAATTGTGTGGCCTCAGCCCAGCCAACTCCAATGTTAGTTTGTATTTCCAGGCGTAGATGTTCATCCTTAGTCACAGATTTTCATACAAACTATATCTTTTGCAGAACTCAGCAACATATCAGAACATCAAAGTCTTGGCCTCTTTAAAAACTTTTTATTTTTATAAAACTTAGAAAAATATTCCTGATATACCTGTACTGTTTTTTTAATGGATCAGGCACTATCTTGCGTTGTGCTTTTCTGCTTGACTGGTCGATGTGAGGTGGTTATTATTGTGTTGTGCAGTATGTGTGATGCAGCGCATGACTGCATGGAAAAGAATAGGGAGGGACTGAAAGTTTATGTAGTCGTGCCGATGCTCTTATAGCAGAGTGGAAATGTGCGTGTGTGTAGATGGTGTGTTTTCTCAGGATGGGGGATTTTTTTTTGCATTTCTTACACTTTTGTGTTATCATAGATATTGAATTATTCTATGATCGCTGTGATGCCTGTGCTCACTTTCTGTTGCCATCGCGATGACAGTGGCCTGACACCTCCTTCACACCCCCGAACAGAAGTGTCCTGCTCTTTCTGACTGTCTGTCTCATAATGAGGCATTGAAACTGCTTTCCACTTTAGGACTTACTACACATGTGCTCTCTGCTAGCTACTGCTTTCCTGTTTGAACCCCTCTGGACAGTATTACAAGCCGCACATGCTGTTGACACTAAGGGCAGTGAGACAACAGTGACAGCATCACAGCAAAGTCTCCTTGTGCTAATTAATTGGGAGCAACGAGAGAGATAGAGGTGTGAAGGCGTTTCTCGTGCTGCTTTCTTAAGTGGGGGGTTTTAAGCTGTCGGTCCTTAATGGTCTTGGACTCGGTAAGCGGCTGTACTCTGGCAAGGCTTTGAGAATCGTCTTTAAGGAAGTTGTGTGAACTCCTGTTCTGCAGGTCTTAGTAAAGAATATGCCACATAAAAAGTGAACGACAGGGAGCGTTTGGGTTAGTGCCAAGTCTGGGGTTGGCATCAACTTGAAACAAGGAGGGCTCTTCTCAGGCACTTTCACTGCATTTTCAGGATGCAAGGTAGAGTCAGAGAAGGTGGTCTTCTTAGCTCTCATCTTCACAGTCATCACCAAAGCAGATTTGAACCCCTGCCGTTCCAAACGGGGTACCACACCAGAAATGTACTGCCTCATTCAGTGCTCCTATTTCAGAGAGTTCTGGGAAAACAGCGTTGTACAAAAAACATGGCATGTGATACCATATACTTTTGTTGTTATTTAATACACTGGTTTTAATGCTACTCTGGTGTACTTAGGGGAGACTTACCTTAGGTAGGGCTTAGGTGCTGGTGTGCTAAAAAATCTTGTTACAAAAGCCCCACATCTTAGGTAATGTAATGTTAGCGCTATCATGTTACACAGAAGAATTTTTTTCTTTTTAACTACACAAATAAAGATATGTAAAATTATCATGAAGATGTTCGTATCTATATTAGAAAGTAGCATGGTTAGCTTAGGAACAATTAATCTGCAGAAGAACACAACATGCATTACTTCTGTCTGTAATATGTACAGTGAACTAAAATTTCTGTTTAATTTCTGTACGCATTGCACAAATGTGGTACAGTTAACCATAAAGAAAAGGCTGTTCTGTAATACCTCTGTTTCTTATAATGGAATGGAATTGGTCTGGGAATGGGGTGGGGCGTTTGATCATGCTGTTTGATCATTCCTCCATCAGCAGCCTGAGATTGCTGCTTTCAGAAAATGACTAATCAAAGCATTGTCCTCCTTCGCAATGAAAATGGCAGGCTGTGGGAGTGTCTAAACAGACTGGCCAAGGCTTTTACCCAGAAGAAAAATGTTTTCAAGGGTGGTGAAGGTTGATGGTGTGCAGGTTGGCATCGTTGGCTTCAAATCCTGCTTCAGTTCTTGGATTTTCCTTCACTGGTTCTATAATTCTGAGTTATGCAAAGTTCTGGATCATCCATAGTGTTCTGCTTTTACTTTGCTAAGGATCACTGTGTTTACCCATCGCCAAAAGAGTTTTTAATGCAAAGAAACAAAACGCAGTTATTTTCAGGTAAAACTTAAGTTGTCATCTGTGATTATGGAGTGTACTATTTTAAAGAAAACCTAAAAAAGTTACTAACATCAGTTCTTTAATTTAATAAGTAGATGTACAAAGAAGACCATGTACCTTGGTAGAACCTCAAAAAACCTAAGGTGGACAGGATGACGTATGCCTCAGTCATCTGTCTCCTTAGTGTTGATGTTACATTAAATGATGACCACAGTAAAAAAATGATGCTGCCTTGAAAATGACATTGAACTTGTGAGAAGAGATTGCACTGTGATCATAAACAGACACACACCTCTATCATCCAGCTGTTCTCCTTTTTCTAGCAGCAGGTGATTCAACTACTCATATATGCAGCGTGGAAGCCATAGGGCCTTTCTTTGAGCTTTTTGGTTCTTTCCTCTGCAGATCTATCTGCAGTGCAGCATAATTTGTTAAATCCCACTGAGGTAATGAAGGGTAGCAGGAAAGGCTAACCGAATCAAAAAACTAATTGACAGCCACTTATAAGAGCCTTGTGTGTTCATAACACAGCTATTTACAGATTAACATTTACTGTTTTAATGATAAGTACTTCACTGTCGATTGCAATATTAAGAGAAAGTGTTAATAGAAATTATAATGTTATCATAAATCTTTTATACCAAATGAATAACCCATTCAGTGCAAGTGGTACAGTCTTGTGTCCCTGAAGGCCATATATCCGTACCAGCCCTGGTGCTTCAATGCAGCAGTCCTGGAAGTTTCCCTGAATACATTTTAGCAACTTAAATCTGCAAGGTGACCTAATATCCAAATTTATACTTGGTTAAAGCAATTAATAGCTGAGGTAGAACAAAAATTATCCTACTCTATGGCTCCTGTAGTCCACAGTTTGTGTCGGTAATCATCTGAGTTTGTGATTTGAAAATTGTTGCTCTTGTCAGATTACTTGAAATATATAACATGACATCAGTGCTTTACACCCTGTTGTACATGTTTTACTGCTACTGAAGCTACTAAAAATTATTGATATAAAAAATATGAATTAAACATGTAAGGAAAAGACCTCTTGTATTCTGTTCCAGAAGGACCATGGTGTCCTGTTAAAATATAACAGTTGAACAACAAAGTGTGACTAACACAGAAGTAAAGATTTTGATGATAACTGTATAGTACTTTATGCTGTCTGGGTCAAGTAGGATGGGGCAGCCTTAATTTTTGACCTCTGTCTTGACCTCTGTCTTGTTGCCGTTCAGCTCAGTGTGTGAAGGTTACAGGGGGCTGTCTGTGCAGTTTTCCCAACAAGGAGAGTCTAGCATGCTAAAGCAAATCCCCTGTTGCAAGAGGACAGGAAAGGTCAGAGGTATTTGTGTATCACTCAACAGATCAGGGTGGTAAATCCAATTACCAAGTGACTGGGAACCACTGAAATCAATGGGATTATAGCCTCACTGCAGTGACTGGATAGATAACAGGTTACTGTCGGACATCTCCGCTTGGCATCGGTGTTTATTGAGTTGTGCAGCACCACAGCTGTTTGTGTCAAAAGTGTTGTTGTTTGTGGTCAAGCTCTAAGAGTGGCTTGATAAAGTTTCTCAGTAGTCCATAATCCTGACAGCCTCTGAACACAAACAAGAAAACTTTGCGTGGATGCAGTACACGTAAATTAAACATATAAAGACAATCATTAGAGATGTAATTCTGATATGCAAATCTATACTTATGCAAGAAATTTCCAAGAAAGTTCAAGTGACCAGCACCTGGAAGAGACGAGCTGCTGTCTATTTATCTGTCCGTTTATCGTCCAAAGTTTGCAAAATTCAAGTTACATAATGGGTCATGGAATACATTAATTACGCATGTTGGGAGCAGTCTGTATTAAAGGGTGAGAAAGTATATTTTTATTTCGACTTGTGTGAATGAAGCCGGTGAGCCAAAAGGAAATGAGAAAGGATCTAATCTAATGAATGTAGTCTAGTCTACTGACAATGTTGACTTCTACATCAAAGGCATGGATGCTGACCCCCAAGAAAGCAGATGTCTTTGTTCATTTAAACAGACATGCCTCTGTTGTTGCAGAGTGTGTGGCACAGAACACACACACGAGGTGCTGTGAGAGCGGTGCTGTAGCTCCAGTGTGCTTAAGTACTCATGTTCCTGCTCCTGTTCTCCTGGGTTTCAGGTAACAAAACCCTCCTGAAAGGGATCTCGGGGAGCTTCTGCAGCGGACGCCTGGTGGCCCTCATGGGTCCCTCCGGAGCCGGAAAGTCTACGCTTATGAACATCCTGGCCGGTTACAGGTGGGCGAGTGAGTGTGGGTTGCAGGTAAAGACACGCAGCCGATCTGCCCACATCGTTAAGCGGACCACGTCTGCATCTGCCACTGGGAGGAAAATGTCTTCATATTCTTTACAAAAATCTTTACATTTTGTTATGTGTTTTTTTTGTTTTATCTTTTTAGTGAGGTCTTTTCCACACGTTTCTGCCCCTCCCCAGCCCTAAATTGGATGTGTGGGTTTGACACACGAAAAGAACCATATTCACCAGTTATGTCTCCGACTTGCAGAGAAACAGGCATGAAGGGGGAGATCCTGATCAATGGTCAGCCCCGTGACCTGCGCTCGTTTCGGAAGGTGTCGTGCTACATCATGCAGGATGACATGCTACTTCCACACCTTACGGTGCAGGAGGCGATGATGGTGAGGAGGAACAGGCCAGGGGTGGACTGTGCGGGTGTATGACTGAACACTGTCACACAGTTACGGTCAAAATGTCACAGCAGTCAGCACTTGGATGCTAGTATGATACTGTGCAAAAAACACAAACTGATTGTCTGATTAATGTTGTTTTACCACAAATCACTGTATTTTTGTTGGTCCCTAAAAAGATTTTTATTGCTTGAGTGCAGTACAGTTTTTACCAATCCAAACTGGTGTTTATAAGCAGCAATGAAAAGTCCAAGGAAGTAATATAATCAGTAATAAGTCTGACAGAACTTTAACATAGTAAAATAATGAATGAATGGAAACTTAATTTGCCTGCAGCATTCTTGGCTAGTGATTTACATGCAGTTGTTTACAGGGCTGCAAAAGTGAAATTGTGATGCAGTTAATCCCTTTTGAACATGTTGTGCTCAGGACCCATTCACAGTGTGTGGTGTGTGGTCGCAATGAAAACACAGATTTCCTCCTCAATACTTTCAGGTGTCGGCTAATCTGAAACTGCAGGAAAAGGACGAAGGCCGAAGGGAGATGGTAAGAGGATTTCACAGGGCAGCCAGGCTGCCTCAGTTACGCATCTTATCAACTGAAAACCGCTGTGTAGTTTTGCCGTACGCTCTCTCTCAGTCTGGTCTCTACACTGTGACTGAGAAAAACTTATTTGAATTAGTGGTATCGTATTTGTGTAAATAACCTCATTTTGATTTAATTTGCAGTGTGATGTGCTGAACCATATTTTGATTTCGTGTCTGTTGTGAACTCAGACCTTTGTCTGGCAGCTCTTTCATTGGGTTGATGAAACAAAATGAATAAGCTCTAATAATTTCAAGGCCACTTGTACATGTATACAGGAATGTATTACCTGGTACAGAGGATGTGTGCAGAAGAGATTTTTTATTATTTTTTTTAGACCTCGTTTTCAGATGAGGCTGTCAGAGAGAGAAAGCAGGGCAGGCTGAGCTTAAACGCTGTAATAACATGTTCCCGGTGGTATAGAGTCTTCAGTTCAGTCTGCTGTCAGACTCTGTAATCTGCAAGTGATATACAGGAGGCTCACTAGCTGGCTTTACATGGACACTGATATTCCATTTCTAATCAGAATAATGGCTCATTCAGAATAAAAATGCATCATGTATCCACTTCAGACTGGCCCGATTCAGCCCAATCTAAATGAATTTTGGATCTGAATAAATCGGGTGCTGTAACACTTTAGTAATCCGATCGTTTGGAAACTTAACCACGTAAACACTTGATCTGACCATTTCCCTCTTGGTGGAATATTCTTTCTGCTCATGCTTGTCCCACATGGGGTTAACATTAAGTGATGTGATTTGTTTCCAGGTGGGACAGAAATGGCGACAACAAAGAAAAACTGGTGCAGAGGACACTTTAAAATTATTTAATTATTCAACACAATTTTGGGCATTCATTAACTCTGCTTTTTCCGTAAAAAGAGTACAGTATTTCTGACATATACGTCGAAGCGGGCAGAACAACTTTGCATGTGTCACAAAGGTTTTTTCTGGTTAAATGCTCTGAGCAGGTAAATGCAAATCTTATGAACCATGAGACCATGTAAACAGTTAAGTTGGAATCGTTGAATGATTTCAATCTGCTTGAAGAAAAAATGTCCACGTAACCACAAAAACTGTACCAAAATGTGAATGATGTCGTTCCAGTGGGGAGGGGGTTTCAATGGCCACCTGACTATTGTATAATTAATGTACCTGTATATATACCTCAGATTCTTGAATGTGACATGCGGTGCTATCATGTTACCTTTCCATCCACACATATATATATATTGTTAGCAGTCGAGGTGAAACATCAGAATTGGAGGATGTTAGTTAAAATGAGGACACCAGCCCAGAACGCTGACTTTATGTGAGTAACAAAGGGGGCCAGTGTACATAACCAGTGCCGGCGAATAATAGGTCCTTCTGTCCTTTTCTTTCAGGTGAGAGAAATCCTGACTGCTCTAGGACTACAGGAGTGCGCCAAGACGCGCACGACCAACCTGTCAGGGGGCCAGAGGAAGCGTCTGGCCATCGCTATGGAGCTTGTCAACAACCCGCCTGTCATGTTTTTCGATGAGCCCACCAGGTATGCCTACACACCTCCGTGTTGGATATGCACACGAAACAAATGATTGTTTAGATTTATTACATTCGTATTAGGATATTAGTCATCGTTAATCATTGAAGCTCTCCATTGTCAACTGGGGGAGCAATTAGTTGATGATTTCTCTTGTGTCACAAATGGTCACAAGATAGTAAGGCCTTAAGGTTCCATATATAGCTACAAGAAATAACAGGACCCAGTTAAGAAATCAGCCTTACTTAGTTTTCTTATACTGTATTTATTACTAGGATCAGTTGACTGTCCAAAGGACACCCTCATTTATTACTAGGATCAGTTGACTGTCCAAAGGACACCCTCATTTATTCCTTAGGCTACTTGTAATAGGCGACACGGCAGGCCACTCACTTTTGCCTCCGTTTAAGGATTTCATGGAAATGTGACATTGCATTGTCGTTAAACAGATTCGTCTTTCGCACTGTTACAGCCTTATTCGAGTGGTGGTTTCTACAAAATTTTGTACTATTTCGAACATTTTGCACACCTCTCTAATCTCATTTGAAGTATGATATGATGTGTTTTTTATATCATACTTGATATGAAAATGCTCGTCTTGCAAGACATCGCTCGTTAACCAAGTTAAACTTTATTAAAAATTTTTGCTCGTCTTGCAAAGCACTCGTAAAGCAAGTTACTCGCAATCAAAGTTTCCACTATATTTTATATATAAAAAATACAACAACAATATAAATTCCTTTTCACTGATGCAGGTTTATCTAATTAACAGGAAGAAGTCCATGTATGTATTGTTGACGAGAATTCACAAGTGTACAGTTGAACCTGCAGCTTTTGAGAAAAGCAAAACGAAGCAGATTTCAGAGAAGGTGAAGCCAGGGTTAACACAGAGCCGCGTCACGTCACCCCAACAAAAGGAGGGATCTTCTCATAGCTCCAGGGAGGTGTACGGACAATTTAGTCTTGTTGCCTCTGAGTTCCTACCGGTCATTTCAGGCACTCGCATGTGAGCGCTGGATGAGTGGCCAGCGTCCCGTTTCTCATGTCTCTGGCAGAGCTCAGTGTCTGCTGTACTGATGTAATGGTGCAAGCAAACCGTCAGAAAACCAAGGGAAAAAAGAAAACCCCTGTAATGTGTGTACTTGTATCAATGGCTGGGAACCTGCGTTATTGTTTGTCTTGCTTGAAAAACGGTGTGCTCGAAATGCTGACACCATACCCTACCCAAAGTGTTTTAAAGCCATTCTATGAAACCAGCACCAACAACTTGAAAAGTTTGAAACTGCCCCCACTACCAAGAACATGATGGTGCAAAATTAACTCACCCAGGCCCCTCCCATGGGAGGATTTGTGGAAGCACAATCCTGTACAGTGTGTCAGGATCATATCTGCTCCATGTGTCACTGACCTATCTTTTCATTAATCACATTTACAGCTTGGCCAGACTAATTAGGTGGCGGATCATACCTGGACAACACAACACAAGCTGCCCTGTTTGTTTACGTTTTTTAGAATGTGTTTTTAGCAGTTCATACAATGACCATAAAACTTCTTATACTAGAAATGTTGGTGGCCTGTCTAGAAATATTTAAAAATATAATATTAATTACATGTTCTATACATTAATATTCAGCAAAACCCCATATATGCATCACATTAGGGACCAGAGCTATGGTGCAAAAACAAAGAAACACAGCCTTTATTTAGCTCGCAAATGTGTTTTGGCCACCGGAAAATATAAAAAAAAAAAAAATCACTATATATCACTTGCAAGTGTGTACAAAATATACAAAAATAAACAAGTTTACATTTAAATATACAAAACTACAGTGCAGGTGGTAAAATATAAAAAATAGCATACAGAAGTGGCGAAAGAGTGAATTAGCGAAATGTGAAGGGGTCTGCTTTACATTAAAACCGGTCTTTATGTGAAAACCGGGCTTTACACTATGGTTTTTCAGTGTGTGGAAATGGACTACAATGCTGAAATAAAAGGGATCGGTGCTTCCTGTTATTATACGGCTTTGTTTCTCTCAGCTGAGGCCTGAGAGAGGATAACAGCACACCTTAGAAAAAGGCATCTAACTTGATACCAAATACCTGGAGACCATGTTTCAGTGTTCATATTATACGTCGAATTGTATGTTCCTGATCAAGCTGACAATATCTACTTGCATGCAAAGAATGAGAACCATTTTGTGTATAAAAACAGTACGTTTCTGACATAGCCTTGGACAGAAAATGGAGGACCGTCTTTGCAACGCTGCATAGAATGGAGTTGTAGTTTAAAATTAAAAATGCGCATTAGCTAATTGTTTAATGAAATGGTGAAAGTAAAAAGAATATGAAAATGGAATGCTAAGTGACGAAGTTCTTATCTCATGTTCTATTTAGCACGTTATGTGTGCTGGGTGTCTGCTGGCATTGGTGAGATAATTTGTGATTTAATTTAGTTGTAGAAATTATTTGTAACTTCTTTATTTGTTGATGTTTAGTGGCACACATTAGGACTGTTAGCAGCGCTGAACTTTATTCCATGAAGACTTTGCTGTGTCAGAGTCAAACCCTTGCCATCAGGTGTGGCTGTGCTCTGCTGTCTTCTGCAGTGGCCTGGACAGCTCATCCTGCTTCCAGGTGATCTCCTTATTGAAGGCTCTGGCCCAGGGAGGGAGAACCATCATCTGCACCATCCACCAGCCCAGCGCCAAGCTGTTTGAACTCTTCGACAAGGTGTGCTGCACACAGTGATGCAGACCGCTTGTGAAACTCATGAGAAAATGTGGCTCTCTGACTTGACCCAGTTCTTTGTCATCACATGTCTTTGTGTAGCTGTACGTTCTGACCCACGGCCAGTGCATCTACAGGGGAACGGTGTCCAATCTCGTCCCGTACCTCAGAGAGCTGGGGCTTAATTGTCCCACGTACCACAACCCAGCTGACTTTAGTAAGGACCGTTTATTTAATGTAGAAAAAAAAATGTCCAACATTTGTATATGATTAATATATGTTTGAATTTGAAGCACTGCAAACACATTTTTTCATGCTCATTAATTAGTATTAGATAATGTGGCTTTCTGTCAAGATTTTCACTTGAACATCTGCTGAGAGGTCACTTTGAGACTTGCATGCTCTTGGCAGTGATGGAGGTGGCGTCTGGGGAGTACGGAGACCAGACGTCCAGACTGGTGAGGGCAGTACAGGACAAGAAGAGTGACAAACATTACAAGATGGATGTCCACAGGGATGGACCACTCAACCCATTCCTCTGGCACAGACCAACAGAAGAGGTAATGCGGCCAGCCTGCACCTATCTGTAAGGACCACAAGATGAAGGTGCTTTCAGTCTTTGTACTCACTCTGTATCTTTGGCATCTAGGATTGCTCCTCCAGAGAGGGCTGCCATAGTTTCTCAGCCAGCTGCCTGAGTCAGTTCTGCATCCTTTTCAAGAGGACGTTCATCAGCATCATGAGGGATTCAGTAAGGAACACCGCCACCCAGTGGCTGCCATTTATATTGCATTCTCAAGCATCCTCATATGGTGCCTTACAAAATTAATAACCAGGTACATTATTATTTTACTAAGAAACAATATAGTACTAGAAACTAGACACAGCATTTGGTGATGGACATTGTGTGCATAAGAAACACAGCACCAAAATAAATAAGTGTACTGCACATATGTAGAGATAAAGACAACTGGATGGGATCATTTCAAAATGTACAGTGGGGATAGGAGAATTTTTTTTCTTCCTTTTCCTCCCTGTTGACTTGATATCAAAGATTTCTGGGAAGGTCAAGTCTAACTGAGCGTGTTGAGTCCCTTTCTCCATCCACAGGTGCTCACTCACCTGCGCATCATCTCCCACATTGGGATTGGCATCCTGATTGGTCTTCTTTACCTGGGCATTGGCAACGAGGCCAAGAAGGTGCTCAGCAACTCTGGCTTCCTCTTCTTCTCCATGCTCTTCCTCATGTTTGCTGCCCTCATGCCCACGGTTTTGACGTGTGAGTAGGACTGAGCTTTGTCTGTTTGGCATTCAAACCCGAAAGCCGTAATGCAGATGACCCGTCCAACTTGATATATTCCTTTCACAGTTCCGCTGGAGATGGGGGTATTCCTGAGAGAGCACCTGAACTACTGGTACAGCTTGAAGGCCTACTACCTGGCAAAGACCACAGCTGATGTCCCGTTTCAGGTAGAACAGGAATAAAAGCTTGTCACTCAGCTGAACTGCAGTCGGTTGCATAGGTTGCAGGTCAGGGTAAATTCCTGTTGCTGCAGATCAGGGCTACTTCACGGAAGTGATTATGTGACCAAGTTGTTCGGCAGGTTTGGCTGGACCTCTTTAAATTAATGCTCATACATTTTGTGGATGCTTTCAATGGTATTGAAATCAAGGTGGCTTGGGAAAAATAACTGAGTGGGTGTAGCAGGGAAGTACTTATATGAAACTGTTGAGCTTTAATTCACTTTGCAGTTTGAATGTCTAAAGAGAGGATGATGCTCCACTCTGCAGATCGTGTTCCCAGCTGTTTACTGCAGCATCGTGTACTGGATGACCTCCCAGCCCTCCGATGCTGTCCGCTTCATCCTCTTTGTTGCCCTCGGGATCATGACCTCATTGGTGGCTCAGTCTCTGGGCTTGCTGATTGGGGCAGCGTCCAGCTCGCTGCAGGTGGGAAGGTTCTCCCAAGAAAGGTTTTCACAAGGGTGTTGCTGTGACATTGCGTAGTCTTCTTGGCACTACCATGCGTCTTGGTTTTAATGCTAACAGTTGTTAGCAATGTGACATATATAAAATCTTATGTATGCATAGAGTTGATATGGCTCTGCACAAACTGATGACTTTGACGGTGCACCTGAATGTGGATTGCAGCATGTTGGGGTTTCGTCATCTCAAGCGTTGTTGATCTTGAGCAATTTGTGTGAATTGTTCTAGGTAGCAACATTCGTGGGCCCGGTAACTGCTATCCCTGTACTGTTGTTCTCCGGCTTCTTTGTCAGTTTTGACACAATACCCAAGTACCTCCAGTGGATCTCCTACATCTCTTATGTCAGGTGAGTGACAAACAGCCTTCTTCACCCATTTATATCTTCAGGTGTCAGCAGTAAAAATAAGATGGAATACTTTAACAGATGAAATGACTGCTCTGGATGGTGCTTTGAGGATCAATGCTGCATAACAAAGTATAGTGTTAAAACGCACTGTATGTTTTTTTTTTTCCACAGGTATGGATTTGAAGGTGTCATCTTGTCCATTTATGGATTAGACAGGGAGGACCTTCACTGTGCCAAAAATGAAACATGCCACTTCCAGAAATCAGAAGCCATCCTCAGAGAGCTGGATGTGGAGAACGCAAAGCTGTACCTGGACTTCATCGTACTTGGTGTCTTTTTCCTCACAATCCGCATCGTTGCATACTTTGTGCTGCGCTATAAGATCAGTGCAGAGCGGTAGGGTATTTCATAGAAAATGAATGCCTGAAGAAACAGGCTTATCATATAGTGTCCATTTATGGCTTCTTTGGACTTTCATTGTGCCACTGTAGCATTATACCAAATGCAAAGAATACACGCATACAAGCCCGTCTCTGTGTGTATTTGGGCCTTGTGTTCTCAAGTAGTTGTAAGGCAGCAAATGGACAGTATGTTTTTGTCAGCTGTCCTGTCATGACCTTGAGCAGACTGTTACTTCAAAAGTGACAAAAAAGATATTACAAACTTTTACCCACTGTTTTGGTAATTTTGTAATATGGAGAACTGCACCATTGCCATATAAATGTGACACATTCCTAGACCTTTTCATCACTGGACTGCATCAGAATACTTCCAGAGTATTATGTAAGAAGTCTCTAAGAGCCAACTTTTGTTGCAATTTGATGGCATAATGGTATCACCACATGACTGTGTACTGGACTGTATTTTTGACACCTCTGACCAACCACTCAAACTTAAACAATTAGGTATAGTAGCTGACTAAGGAATTTTATACAAAGCAAGAGCTGGTCTCTTTGTGTGATTTATATGCTTGCAAGTAGGGTGGTTTCTGTAAGAGACAGCCTGTTTAGTCCAAATGTTCTAAAGCTCTGAAGGCAGTTTCCTTTTGAAGGGCGTGGGTTATCTAGCATGACAGCCTCATGTTTGGTCTGCTATCCTTAATCACATCCTGAAAGTAGAGCCCCACTGGTCAATGCAGAGATTCCAGCCATCACTGTTAATTGACGGGGCCCCATCTTTCATTGTGTCTGCCTTTGTGCGACACCTGCAGGGCAGGTTAGTCTATTGCAGCTGAAATACAGAATTCCACCACTTCACTATTACAATGTATATGTATTTAATGGCCAGGCAATTTTGGTGCTACATTATCTGCAGTATGTATGGCAGGCTAGCCTTCGACTGTTGCGTCAACACAAGACAAGCTCATGGCAACTCATATTTCCACGTAAATGACGTATGTTCAGTTTACAGGGGAGAGCTCTGAGAGATCATCACAGCATAAAGTCACAAAAGCATGTCTAAGCACTGTATATGTAGTGAGCATAATATGTAAAAATGAATTATGTTATTGTGATATGAACAAAAAGGGTATATTTACTGTCTTGCATCACGTGAAATAAATCTGCCAGGGATTATATTGTATATACTGAATAACATTGCATGTGTGAGCATTAAAATTATTTTTAACAAAATTAACCTGTATAATTATTCAAATTGTAATCTTTAAATGAAAATAACCAAAAATATATGGAAAAGCGTTCTTTCAGTTCCACTTGGATTTCTTTTTTTTTTTTTGCTGAATTGCAGGTTTTTGTATGTAAATTACTGCAGCACATATGTGTATAATGCACAAGAACTTTAGATTTTTTTGTCAAATACATACTTTTACACTGTTTCCTTTTTGTAGATTTTTTTTTAATCTGTAACTCTGCTGGATTTTTGTAATAGTATAATTTTAACAAAATGACAAAAGTGAACTGAGTTTACAGTACTTCCATTTCATTGGTTGCTGCATTGTTTTAATTAAAGTATTTAATTTTTATAACCATCTGTATTTTAGATTGTGATATATATTTGAAGGGCTCATTAAATTAAATTAAAGTAAATTCAGAGGAAGAAATGTCACCATTGACTTCTTATTGAAAATGAACATTTACTCTAATTGACACTGCAGTGTGCAATGTAAAACTTTTTTTTTTTTTTTTACAGGAGAATCATTTCCCTGTACTGCAGCACACATTGAACTACTGTACAATGTTTAATGACACGACATTTTTCTGTGTGGTTTGCACTTCGAAGGATTTCTACTCCTTTATGAATTTTATTGTTATCCTATGTTGCACCAAGACAAAATCTACCTGTTTTATGACACAGGCCATTATGAGAAAAGATCCTCATACTTTTCTGTCTTTTTGTTTATTTTCCTTGTATATAAAAAGCAAATGAATTCACATCCTTTTCCACGTCATTGCCAGGGTAATACTCAGAAATATTTGCTGCTGTAAAACTTTTTGGAATCAAGCAAAATGTTACTCCTTTATGCTAGAAATTATTTTACAGTAATAAAACATATATTGTATTGACAAATGAGAAATAAAGGCACATTATTTTCCAAACTGATCCACTGGTCTTCACTGAAAACCATCCACTCCAAAACGCATACAGTATATACACAGTTAGCAACAATAACAACATAAAGACTGCATTCTATACTACAGAGTACACTTTGCCCTTCATTTTAAACTGTATACTAGCATCTACGAAGTCTTCAACTGAAGTAAATAACGTCAAAATGGTTCCTAATTTTGCTCACATCATAAACACTGATTAGTTTTAACCATTTAACTTATTTTGTGTTCAACAACGGATACTAAACCGAGAACTGTTGCCTCCACTGTCGTGTACAACTTCAATTTGGGTAAGACATCGACATCATCGACGACGATATCGACATCATCATCATCATCATCATCATCATCATGAAACTATACTCAACCGCTTGGTAAGTTGATCAAAACCAGCCAAACCCGTGTCGCGTTTTGTTGACGTAATTTCCGTGTCATGTGACGTTTGGTTTTGCGACAATTACTTCGTAAATCTGCGACGGAGGCATGCTTCATGTAATCGGTATTTCCATGCTGGATAGTTTAGCTCAAGCTATATAGTTGGATATTTTGGTTTATTGTACCAGTTGTGTATCTCAGTATATTTAAATCGCAATGACAGGAGATACGCAGAGGAAAAAAACGGGCGTTTTACAGATAAGCACCGAAAATGATCCTGTTAAGAACTTTGAAAAATGGAAGAAAAAATACAACAAAATTAAAGGTCGCGTCAAGCACCAGAGAAAACAGAATAAAAAAACTAAATGGCAGATTGAAAGGGAAAACATAAATAGATTGGTCAATAGATATTCCCAGGTAAAATCTTTAAATTTAAATACATTACTGTGTCACGTTTAGTATTTAGTAAAAAACAGAATATGTACTTACGTAGTGGTCAGCACGTGTGTTACGGGATACGATGAGAATTAAATAACCCTTGGCCGTTGTATAATGCGATCGATATCACATTTATGAAGCATAACTGAATACGTTGCTGTATGTAAGTTACACGATAAAATATTTGCTTGACTTTAGGTTTTAGTTGAGATTTTTTGATCAACGTGGCTGGACTGTGTTAAGCTTTGACAGCATTTTGATTTTATAAATGTTGCTTGATTGTATTTGCACAGTATCTTAAAGAACTGAAAAACTCAAACAACGGTTAATTTAAAACTTTGTCTATTTAGTCAAAGTCAAAATTTATTCATAGAACACATTCAGATCTCAACAATTGTTGACCAAACTGCTTTACATGAAATAACACAATGAACGCTAGGTGGCACAAGTAATATACCGAGTAAAATGTACAACGAACTGCCATAAAATATCAAACGGACTACATAAAAAATAGGCTTGATCTTTTAAGTGTGCGTTTGCCAGTAAGCTTTTTGTCCTGTCTTTTCTGTATTGTTAGTTAATGTGTCACCTACGTTAGTTTTACTGTAACAGCCTCTTTAATGTTGCCAGATACGAAGTCAAGCTTGTTGCTGGTGCTGTAGTCTGTTTCTTGCAATATAGCGAATGTTTCAACACTAACACGTTTTTCACAGGGTGACACAATTTTTTTTTTATTTTTTATTTATTTTTTTTTTAATCGAGCTATTAAAAAGAATTTTATCTCTTTCAGATAAACATAAAGGACATCATAAAGTTTTCGGATTTCCCGCTGTCTAAAGAAACTCTAAGAGGTATTTCCCATGTTCTTGTTGTCCCTGAAACTGGAAATATGGCTAAGTGTGAAAAACAGCCACCACTGTACATGAGTTTCTGGAGCTCTTTTTATAAATCAGCATCAACGTGTAGCTAAGTGAGGGTTACGTTCTTCTCGGTGGATAGTTTTCATGCTGCCGTTTGACTGTCGGACAATTTTAGCTCCCTTTTCTTGCTCTTCTGTGCACAGGGTTGTTAGAAGCCCAGTATCGGCAGCCGACAGAAATTCAGAAACAAACCATTGGATTGGCGTTAAATGGCAAAGATGTCCTGGGTGCTGCAAAGACTGGATCTGGGAAAACGTTGGCCTTTCTCATTCCTGTAAGTTCATTACACATCTGTGTTTTCATGTAATTTGGGTTTAGTTTGTTCAACACAACAATCATGTTGATGTCATCATGTGTGCATATACACATTGGCAATGTCCATTTGTTATCACAAGCCATGTAGTTAATTTTGTCTGTCTGTCTGTCTTGAAACCGTATGTAATTGTGTAGGGACTGATGTGGAATACTAGTGGTGGTCATACCTCCACCTTGTATTTCTGCTGTGTCCCAGGCAAGTGTAGCTGAAACTCTTTGTAGTGTTTTAATGGCCATACAAGGGCTGGAACCTTATATGGCATGATCACAGTAACCGTAATGGACCCCCTAGACCACATACGTGCAGAGCTGCAGCCATGCATCGCAGCTCGTCCTCATCCACACGTTACCAGGCGCTGCTGTGTGCGATGCTGTTTACGTCGATGCGACGTGTCTCTGCCCTCTGTTAGGTCTTGGAGTGCCTCTTCCGACAGCAGTGGACAGCGGACGATGGGATGGGTGCGCTCATTATCTCACCCACACGAGAGCTTGCTTACCAGACCTTTGAGGTGCTGCGCAAAGTGGGCAAAAACCACGAGTTTTCTGCTGGCCTCATCATTGGAGGAAAGGTGGGAAGTGCACACACTCACGCATACAATACTTTCAGTGAAGTGCTTTCAAAGTATTGTTCTGTTTTAAGTCCACTGCCAATGACTTGGATGGACAGTACTAGTGGACTGGAGAGATAATTTCTTGTTCTTGAATTGTTGATCAGTGTATTTTTGTTAGGAGATGCTTGCTGGTAATTGTGTTTTGTTTGGGTGTCTTTTCTTGTACTTGAGTGAATTAGGCTTTAAAGAGTTTTTATTGGAAAAGACAATTCCTTAAGCATTGTGAGTTGGTGTGAGTAAGAGTTGTCTTTGCTAAAGGGTAGAGTACAGACAGTCTCTCTACAGGTGGTTCCAAAAACCCCGATGACCTCGTAGTGCTTTTGTCGTTATGGCCGCAGGACCTGAAGCACGAGTTAGAACGGATCCACCGCACCAACATTGTCGTGTGCACCCCAGGCCGGCTGCTCCAACACATGGACGAGACCTGCACCTTCCATGCCACAAACCTGCAGATCCTGGGTGTGTGTGCGCGCGCGTGTTATTTTGGTTAATCTGTCAGTTGTGTGTTTTTATTTGATCACCTTTTTGTGCTCCTGAATTCTCAGTGTTTTGGGCGTAGCCACCTTCAGGTCCTTCGTAATACTGTGATCAAACTACATTGGAAAAATCGTCGGACACTTGAGAGAGTGAAATGAATAGTTTCTGTCAGTAACACTGTTACATTGACATTAGTTGTGTATACAGCCGTACGGCGGCTCAGTTTCAGTGGTTTTACAGCATAGTTTTTTGTTCCCTGAAACACAAGCTCCAGTGTGAGTATATACCTGAGCACACTCTTAGTGTGACAGCACAAGTCTTCCCTCGCTGCAGTTCTGGATGAGGCAGACCGGATCCTAGACATGGGTTTTGCTGACACGCTTAACGCCATAGTGGAGAACCTCCCCAAGACTCGCCAGACGCTGCTGTTTTCTGCTACTCAGACTAAAAGTGTGAAGGACTTGGCCCGGCTCAGCCTCAAGGACCCAGAATACGTTTGGGTGCACAAGAAGGCAAAGTTCAGGTAGGCCTGGCCCTGTATTATGGGCAAGTTTTAAATGTTAAATCTTGCTTTTATAAAAAAAAAAAATACAGTCTGTATATTCTGTTAGCTTTAACTGTAAGTTTAAATTTCTTTTCATTTTTCTCAGTCTGCCAAAACCTTGTCAGCAAGAAGCTAATTTTGCCAATACACTTGAAATCGTGTCGTTATGGATGTCCACTGAACTTTGTAGATATGTTGCTGTCTGCTGCACTCATGGTTTCATTGGCCCAGTCTAAGCGAGCTCTTTGGTGCACACATACAGAGTTCACATAGTTCAGGTATTTCTTCATTTGAGTTGTGATAGATTGCATATATATCTAATATTCCACTATCTTTCAATAAAAACGGAAGGTAGATTGCCATCTTAAGTGTACAGGAAGTTCAGTCAGTGCCTTTATAGTGAGTAATTTTCATCCAGTGTTTGAGACGTTTTCGTTTTGAACTGTACTGCAGTACCCCAGCGACTCTGGATCAAAACTATGTGGTGTGCGAGCTCCATCATAAGATCAACCTGCTGTTCTCATTCCTGAGGAGCCACATTCAGAAGAAGATTATCGTCTTCTTCGCTTGTTGCAAAGAGGTATCTTTCTGTTTGCGTTTGTGCGTGCTGCCTCCTTGTGGTTCTGTTGTGAGGCGCAGTGCTCTGTCACACCCCCTGTTGGATGGTGCTTCTTTGTTAGCTTGCTTTAACCATGCCATACTGCACCATACTGAGCTCAGGATCATCTACTTTATATCTGACCCATACCAGCCTGTACTGTGCCAGATGGGCCCTGGGTACTGGCCAGATGGGGTTTAACAGTTTAACAGGAAAAGACAGAGACTGACTGAATACTGTAGTAAAAGTATGCTCCAAAATGATTGGTGCCCGTTTGAATAACTTACAATCAGTCTAAGAGAAACATGTTTTACAAAAGGCAAAAGTGATTGTGAACCATGATCGTGCCCTCAATGGTGAATTCCAATTAATGCCATCGGGGAGACACCATCTGCAACTTCTCACCAAACCGAACCGCTGCTCAAAATCATTTGTTCCTTCAGCAATTAGATTGCTTAATGCTGAGTAGTTTGTTGCCCGCTATTTCTAGTATAGGAATGCAAAAACTGAATTACCCTTTGGGTATGAATAAAGCTTTCAGGATCTGATGTTGAGGCGAAAGTCTGAAGTGACCCAAACTGGAGTGGGCAGACACTGTTTTTAATATGCTAGTGAAGTCGGTTAGTTTGTTGGAAAGATCTTAACAGTACAAATCTGAAAAGGTTCAGGTTTCTACAGCCGTCTGGTTAAAGGACAAAACGCAGTGTGAGCCGTGTCAGTGTGCAACGAAAAGGCAGTTCAGGGTAATTTATGCAGCAAAACAGTGTACAGAAAAACAAATTTAAAAATAACTTTAGTTTTGCACTTAGTTTCACATTAAGCAAGGCCTTTTTCAATTGACTTGTACCGTTTTGTGAACATTGACCAGCTAAGTTCTGAAACCGTACTCGGAGCACGGGTGCATTGCAGACGAGGCTAAGTGGACTTCTGTGCTTGTGCCGAGTTCTCGTACATGCTGATGTCCCTTAGTTAACTGTGAAATTGAAGAAAAAGTGTTTGATTAGCTTAATAAAAATAGCTTTATTATTTTCAGTAATCAGTGTTTGTTACAAAGCCTCGCCTTCCTTTCTGAGCTGTGAATTATTGTGGCTTCTGATGTTTGTGTTGCCTTGATTGTTCTCAGAGCTCTCCTACAAATTAGTAATCAGTGCGTTACGTGTTACACTCCAATTTCTGTCTTCGCAGACATACAATAAGTGCCCTGTATGTCGGTGCACATTAATATTCATGCATCACACATATGAGGTTTTTAAAATTCGTGATTTTAAAGTTGGCCCGCGCCCATGTTAGGGGGGGACTGATGTCCTCCACCTGTTGTCCTCAGGTGCAGTACCTGTTCCGCGCCTTCTGTCGGCTGCGTCCTGGAATCTCCGTTTTGGCCCTGCACGGGAAGCAGCAGCAGATGAAGAGGATGGAGGTCTACAACGACTTTGTCCGCAAGAAGGCCGCCGTGCTCTTTGCCACTGACATTGCCGCAAGGGGGCTGGGTGAGGTCGACACACAGAGACCGCCGTTCGCACACACTCAGAGTCATTCATGTTTGGCCGCTAGACGTCACAAGGACGATGTTAGTAAACATTTCAGCGAGTATCTGTAACCGCTACATTCAGTGTATTAATTACCAATGTGCCCCACAGACTTCCCTGCCGTAAACTGGGTGCTGCAGTTTGACTGTCCGGAGGATGCCAGCACATATATCCACCGTGTCGGGAGAACTGCTAGGTACGTTCAAATGCTGCGATGCACCCTGTCTCAGAAAATAAGGGAGGAATTCATGGCGAGTGACACCTTTGAAGGTGCCTGTTGTCAGGTATGTTCTGTACAACTTGAACAATAACGGCTTCATTTACTTATTCGTTTCTGAGGGTCTTGTTATCTCCTGAAAATCAGTATTCTACCTGCACAACTCTGTAGGACATAGAGGCAGATTCCCGATTCCTTCCTCCCCCGGCTTTTAGCAGCCAAATGACTGTTTTCTTAGTCAGCTGCCACTGCTTTGTTTAGGATGGTACAATATTACAACTATAGGCCGCATAACCTCGTCACGTTCTAGGCCTGCCTGGGTGCGGTTTTCTCCTCTGCCTTTGTAACACCACCGTGAGGTGTCTTTCATTGTGGATTATTTAATATCGGCTGAAACGCCTCTGTAAGCACTTTGTGATAAATCAAGATGCGTCTGTTACAATTTGCAGTTTTTTTTTTTTTTTTTTTTTTTGGAGGGGGTGCATACTGTATGGGGAACTGTAACAATACAGACATTCAGGGGTGTGCATGTGCTAATGACAGAATGCACAGCTGTAAATCATCTTGGTTTCTGTTGTTTATGGGTTTTTGTTGATAGATAGGCTTGTTCCCAGCACTTTTGGAACGCTTCCATTTCTAAGTTCTAGCTGACATTTTTAAATGCTTCCCAGCCAAAGGCACTGGTGCATTGCCTTGTACAGTGCTGGAATGATTTATTGCAAAATGTGTATCTGAAATAAAGTACGCTTGCCATGGAAGTAAGAGAACATTGTCTTTTTTTTTTAATTTGTCAGATCTGTAGTCGTAGGAATGTGATTTATACTTTGATTTATGATTGCTGGCTGTCCCTTAATCATTTCTGACTGGGGTGTCCACTGTAACCAGAGGGGCCTATGTGCATAGTGGACTGAAATTTAGCTCGATAACATTGCATTACAAACGCTAAGGGAACACAATGCACTACACCTCAGTACCACTAGATGGCATTGTAGTACTGTATTTCCTGGTATGCGATTTGAATTCAATAATGACGCCAAGTCTGCTTCAGAATCAGAGTAGAATTGCGAAGGGTAATTTGTTTTGCTTTCATTGTAGGTTTTCTTAGTAATTACACCGAATTTATTTGACTCAAAAATAGGATGGAAAAACTTTTTAATTTTCTATGATTTACGATTGTGTACTTTGAGAATTTGAGGTTTTTTTCCCCCTCACAGTTTGACACAAAGTCTAACATCAGTGAGACTTGGGGATTGATATGAGTAATGCTGAGCTCATGTTTCACACAGTATTAAGATTTATGTCATGTCTCCGAAATCCTCAGGATGACTTTCAGTCCTTGGTAGTAATTTTGCCTGCTGTTGCCCTTTGGCCCTGAATGAGGGACCTCATACGTACCATTCTGGACCCTTTACTGTCCTGTTTTTAGTCTGATATCATCACCTTTGTTTTGACTGGTTATTCTCTGTAGAAGTTTGTAATTTGATCAGAAATTCCAGCCCCTTGAAATAAGGTTTCTTAAGGGCTGAATAAATGTAGTTTGTTAAAATGCTCTATCCCTGTAAGATATATTGACCTCTTTGAAAGTTGCTTTTCACTACAGTTGTATTACTGCTCTTGGTTGTGTGTGCTGGCTGACTTCTATGAACACTGTGGTCCATTGATGCTGCCTGCAGTCCTTTCTTGTGAATTCCACAATGTAACGCTGTTCGAAGACTTGTTTCAGACCTAATGTGACTTCTCAGTGTAACCCATATGAAAAGGTAACTGCTGTCCTGTGAGCTGTGGGCATCTTATTCTGTCACTGGTCACGGGGATTGCAGCAGTGGGTTTGTCCAGCCTCCATCAAGGTGCTGAAGAAAGCCATGTATGACAGGCGCCTTTGAGCGTGTTCAGAGAGACTGCGTCCTCTTTTGGCTGTGCTTCTGATGTGTGCTTTACCTGGGACACACAAACAGGCCAGCTCTTTAAGGGAGGAGCCTGCTGGGGTGTGATTAGGCTTTCATGCCTGAAATAATCGCCTGTAAACCAAAGGCTCAATGAAAGTTATCAGTCATCATGTCGACTTGGGCAGGTAACGCCCCCCCATGGGTGTGGAACATGGGTGCATATGGAGGGCAAAGGCACGAAGTTCATGTTAGGAGGTAAGATGTTGAGGCTGCACATCAGCATGGTTGTTTGAAGATCACACAGTGATTGACGCTTGTGAACACTTGAATCCTCTGTTACAGAGGCCCCAGCTCTGGTCTTGGTTGGCTTTGTACCATCCATTTTGGATCAGATATTGGTAGATTAGACAGGAGATCAAGTTGCATAATATGCATTTGACTCCAAGCTAGAGAAATGCAGCTTTTAAATGGGCAAAGGAACCAAATGGGACATGTTTAAGTGTTTCTAATCTTTATATCCTATATTTTGCCTGCAACACAGCCTTTTGGCTTCCAGTGAAGCAGTGATGGGTGCACTGGTCAGAGGATCCCATGAGGTTTCCACCAGTCTGTAAAACTGGGACAGTTACCATAGTGATCTTTTTGTCATGACATGAGAACAGGCTGCTTTCTCACGTCCAGTCCCATGCAAGTAGGTGGGGCACCAGTACCCACGGGCACTGCCTGGATGTTTAGAGCTTAGGCAGAGTATGACGACTCTGCATGACTTGGCCTGGGATCTCTCTCTCACACACACACACACACACACACACACACACACACACACACACACAGAACCAGCTAAGCTTCTGGTGGCAGGATAGAAGCAATAAAGTGCTGGTCCCTGACTTTTCTCTCACCTCTATTTCCACATGTGCGTAGAATGCCTGGCTTAAATTGGTCAGAAGATGCAAGTTATTGTGGACAGCTGGTTAAGGGCAGAGAAGGGGGGGGGGCGGCTCTTTCACTTAGGTCAAAGTTCTGGATCCTGAAGTATCTGTGGATGGAATGCCCAGCTAAGACACCGAAATATAGAACATCTGAAATGATACAGTTATATTTACAGACCTTGAATTTTGATTACATTTTAAATTTTGATCTAATCCATTTTTGCATTATAGCTGGGGGTGGCAATAATGGCCACTTTAATCACTTTTTTATTGACAGGCTGCAAGCAATAAATCCATGTTGGTCTGCTGATGCTGGAGGTTTGGGGGGGCGGGTGGCTGAGGGGCAGCTGTTACAGAGTTGA
>JABJVR010048417.1:0-22566 GCA_025773905.1 Chitala chitala
GGGAGAGAGAATGAGGGAAAGAGAGGGAGAGAGCGAGAGAGAGAGAGGGAGAGAGAGGGGGAGGGGAGAGAGAGAGAAAGGGGAGGGGTGAAGAAAGAGAGCGAGGGAGAGAGAGCGTGAGAGAGGGAGAGAGAGGGAGAGAGAGTGAGGGAAAGAGAGGGAGAGAGAGAGTAAGAGAGAGGGAGAGAAAGAGGGAAAGAGCGAGAGAGAGTGAGGGAAAGACAGAGAGAGAGAGGGAGAGAGAGGGGGAGGGGAGAGAGAGAAGGGGGAGGGGTGAAGAAAGAGAGCGAGGGAGAGAGAGCGAGAGAGAGGGAGAGAGAGTGAGGGAAAGAGAGGGAGAGAGAGAGTAAGAGAGAGGGAGAGAAAGAGGGAAAGAGAGCGAGAGAGAGTGAGGGAAAGAGAGAGAGAGAGGGAGAGAGAACTTGCATGCAAAACAGCTTTACCTTTTTGAATCCATGGCCTTGCAGCACCAGTCCTCAGAGTGGAGTCGAATCCTCCAGCCAACGGTAGTGTGGTCACCTCAGAAGAAGAGCATGTGGTGTCTCTCACCTGCCTGGTGGAAGGCCCAGAGGGACTTGAGCTGCGTTGGTTCCGAAACAGAGCGCCAGTCCTCCTGCAGGAGGGTAACCAGCTGGGCCGGAGCAGCCTGTGCCTTGGCTCTGTGTCCCAGGACGACCACGGTGCCATATTCACGTGTCAGCTGAGCAGCAATACCACTGTGAACGCCTCAGTGAAACTGGACGTGTTCTGTAAGCTGCGCCTGAGGGTGGGAGGTAGCTGTGGGTGAGCTGAGGGTGAGCTGTGGGTGAGCTGAGGGTGAGCTGTGGGTGAGCTGTGGGTGAGCTGTGGGTGAGCTGAGGGTGAGCTGTGGGTGAGCTGTGGGTGAGCTGAGGGTGAGCTGTGGGTGAGCTGTGGGTGATGCTTTGCTTGTGCAGCTATGAGTGTCCTGTTGCTTCAGTTTTATGTCACACATGCTCCATCACCATCCAGCATGCTTGGCCTGCGTGTCCTACCTACAGGAATCCTTGGGAGACAATGTCAGTTTTCACATTTGGAATCAGTTGTAAAGGCATTGTCATCAGACATGTCTAAAACAGAAACACATATGAATGTGCACAATGGATCACTGTTTGTGGCTCAGTATGTAGTCAGGCACTGAAGGCAGCAAATTCAGCCTGGAGTGTCTCCCAGGGTGTCTCTATGAATCCTGGGTGTACGTCTTCCTAGGAGTTTCTGTGGTATGGGTACCAGTGCCCTACTCAGACAGGCTAACGGGGCAACATTAGAAAACAGCTTCATGGTGAAAGTGATGTGGCAGAGTTTAGGTGTGTGTATGAGATTAGGTGTGCGTATGAGATTACGTGTGCGTATGAGATTAGGTGTGTGTGTGCCACAGTGATGTGGCAGACATTAGGTGTGTGTGTGCCACAGTGATGTGACAGAGATTAGGTGTGTATATGCCACAGTGATGTGGCAGAGATTAAGTGTGTGTATGAGATTAGGTGTGTGTGCCACAGTGATGTGGCAGAGATTAAGTGTGTGTATGAGATTAGGTGTGTGTGAGCCACAGTGATGTGGCAGCCATCTGCACATTGTGAATATTAGTATGGTGGTTCTAATGGAGCAACTGATGATCTCATTTGTATGACGATTGTCATAAGTGGAGTTCATGAAGTTGATGTGTCTCCACTATTATGGACCAAGGGTAGAACTTGAATTCAGTACTTGTTAGTCAGTTCATAGTTTTGTGGACTGGTACCATGGTACTGTAATAGACCAGTTTCACTCTCTGGCCTGCTCAGTTTTGTATACATACAGCTGCCGGTTCAGTTTCTGGCCAGTTACAGAAATGTTACGAAGGATGGACACATTTTCTGTGAGTAATGATGAGTTCTGGTATATGTCATTAATTGCAGTAAAGAGTGCATGTGGGAGTGCTGTGGACACTCCTGTGGATATTGTACTGCAAGGCACACCCTGATGGATCACTCTTTGTTTCCACAGTTGCCCCAAAGCTTTTTGGCACAGATAATGTGACCGCAGAGGAAGGTACCACAGTCACGCTGTCCTGCAACATCCTTGGCAACCCACAGGTGGACGTATTCTGGCAACGAGACGAGAAGGCGCTGGACCTGCTGGGTGGTGGCTATTCAGTGTACCGGGAAGGCACTGAGACGCGTCTGTCTATCCCTACAGTCCAGCGCCAGGCTCACGAGGGCCAGTACAGCTGTGTCACTAAGTCCTCCATGTTTGGCACCAAGACCAAGAACTTCTTACTCACAGTGGAAGGTTCTCGTTCTGCCACAGCTTTGTTCTCTAAAGCCAATGACATACAAAACATCAGTTTCTTCAAGTACCTGTACACATTAACCCATGCAGTACACTTTGTGTTTCTGTATGCGTGTTGTGTGTGTCATATATAACAGTGTACACTGTAAATATTTTAGTGAGTAAAAATATCTTTTTATGTAACAGTTAATCCCATGTGATAAACCCTTAAATGGGAATTCCACAGAAATATGGTTATTTCTTATATTGCTTCATATATTTATTTCACTATCAATCTACATATATGCACACTTGGTTTGTTTTCTACAGCATAATCAACCTCACAAAAATAGTGATGATGTTTTAACTTGCTGTTGATGGACTTGGACAAAACTTTTACCATAACATTTGAGGATGAAGACAAAATTTTTTGACTGGGGGGAGAACGTACACTCAACATATTACAATTTCTTTTGAGTATTAAGGACATTGTCAGTTATGGGGGGAAACAAAAACTGAGTTTTAGCTCTTTTTTGTAGAGCCCATATTAAAAGTCGGACTGTTCTGTAGTGTTTCACACACGCTGTACTTCACACTACACCTTTGTGTCATAATCTCGGTTTCCTTTTATAAGTATCGGTAAATGTTTTTCTGTGAAAACCATTGCATGCTAACACTCTGTGTTACACATTTGAGAAAGAGCTCTTATGTTGTGCAGTGTGTGTCACTGTTTTCTGTTTCTGTCTTCTGTGCCCTCCCTTCTCTGCCTAGATAAACAAATGAAATTTCCTGTTGGAGCAGCAGTTGCTGGCCTTGTTGTCCTGAGCAGTACTGTCCTTCTGGCGGTCATTTCAAGATGGCAGAGGATCACAAAGGTATCTGTTTTCTTACAACAATGAACATCACACCCAGCACAACCTCAGCATCAACTGTACTTCATCCATTACTTATGTTTTACCCCACAGTGCTGCAAGTAAAACGTTTGGAGAACGTTTGGAACACTGACATGAGTAACTGGAATGGATCCTTCAACAGCTGATACCCACCGTAAACAAGCCACACAACCAGATAAACACGAGCAAGGCTTCAAGGTTTTCATCAAGCAGTTTAGCTGAATTAACAATTGTGAATGATCAAAATTATTTAAACATGGGCATGATGTTGACTGTATTTTAAGGTTAGAGCTGTGTGGAAGAAGAACTGGGATGAGTATAATCTTTTAGAGAAAAAAAGGTGTATTCTCATGTACCACTTATTCGTACATATACCCATAGGATTAATAAACAGCACTAATAATATGTTCAATTTTGATTGTTTTTGGATCAGAAAATTGTAAAGTCATTTCTCTAATGAAAGGTTAGAATTACGTTTGAGATAAATACACAGAACAAGATAATGTGGGGGTTCAAGTCACCTCAGAGAGGGGTTAGTGGCCAAAGAGATGTCGGGGTGACCTAGCCTAAAGCTGGGGTGTGCGTGAGTGAGGCTGTGGGAATGATTGCACCATGTAATTACTGGGAATAAAAAGGGAAATATAATTCCAAGGAAATAAAACTCTGCCAATAGTATGTAATCTGCATATTTGTCACGTATCTTTTGCCTATAAAACATGTCTGATTCTTTTGTTTGCTTTTCTAGTGGTACTTTCCTTAGCACTGATATTTTTGTAATAAAGAATCTCTGAAAACTTTCTCCTGTTTGTCTGAAGACTTGAATTTGTGTTTCTGCAACACGGGGAATACAAGGGCTATATTGGTAACATCTAATGAAAATCATTCCAAACCTTCACTGTAGCTGGTACAGCAAGGGAGGGAATACACTTTTCACAAACATTGATTTTAATTTTATAAAATTGGTCACTGTTGCAGATTGCCATGGGATGATACACACCCGAGAAATAAGATTAAGGTTCTTTATTATTCATTTTCATTAATTCTTCAATATCTGTAATTTCCTGTGTAAAGCGCTTTGAGGCACATTGTTGCGAAAGGCGCTATGTAAAAATAAATTGAACTGAATTGTATGAGCGACACAACGAAAGTCAAGCGCTCTGCTTTTGTACTCAAAAGGAATTTTAAAAATTATAAAATAAATTAAACAAATAATAAACACACATATTCGTATCATACTCTACACACACAATATTCATGTAGTCACAAATCAAAAATATCCCCGAAAACTGCGTACGGATTGTCAACGTTAAAAAAGGATAACATAAAAGCCGAACTTTGAAAGCCTATAAAGTGATTTATTTATTTTTTTTTTTTTTTACTTTTTGGCTGTGTTAATTGTTACCCAGCCATATAACTGGTTTCATGTGATCACACCCAGTGACTTTAACACGGGACAAAGGCAAGAGCTTCTATTGTGGCGGGAGGAATATCCCCGCCTTGCTTTTAAGATGTAGCCCGCAGCGGAAATGACGTCACCACTGGAAATGACATCACCACCAGATTGCTTGCGCCTGCGCGTGGCCGCGAACTCCAAAATTCAAACGGACAAAGGAAAAAGGAGAAGGTTGGAGCGCGCGAGTGCAAGTGCGCCGTGTTATCGGGTGTAACTGAAAGGTTAGTTTGAATTTTTTTAAAATAGGTTCTTAATTCATAGTTGAGTGGACAACATTGTGTATAAATATGGTGTGTTACAATTGAAACGTTAAAATATTTCTGGACGATATTTGGTACATTTTGGGTGCGCCTGAGTATCACTCCACCCAGCTAACTGTTGTGGAACAGCCATCTGATAATCGTAGTAAACACCCATTAAGTGACTCTAAATTATTTGATATACGTTCATAGCGATATTAAGTTGTATTTAATTGTCACCTGCTTGTTCTTCAGATGTCCTACTCGATATATAATTGTGTGCCCGCTTGTTCACTAAGTCAGTCCGTCATTCTATAGATTTAGCTGTACAAAAAAAGATGTAGCTGTACGTCTTGCCATGTTGAGTTACTGTTTATGTTTTAAAACCGTTTAATGAAATGTGTACGTAAATGTTTATTTATAAATGCAAGTCCCGTTGTAGCGAAAGCATGACTATACCTGGGAACATTGAGCCAGAATTTGGGTCTGTCTGGTAAAGCGACAGGGACAGCCCCGAAACTGGCCCACCGTGTCCCGGGGAAAGCAGATTCTGTCCGTGAATTTGCCGACCTGCAGCGAGTTCTGTGAGTTCGTGTGCAATGAACCCGATTTACTGAAGGCAGCATCCTCACAGGAGAAGGACAAGTTTACACAGAAAGCCTCAGCTTCCCGGTGACAGCGAGAATGGACATCAGACTTTTGCAAAGAATACTTTGCAGTAGAGTAATTGTTGCACTGTTGCCATTTTTATGAACGTCGCAATATTCGTTACTTTACATATAATGCCTTAACTGCATATGGTTAAACTTTGTCAAACAACAGTTAAACTTTTTGCATTGTGGAATGTCCGTGCTGTTAGTGCATAAACGGGCCAAGTTTGAGAATTAAGATAGGTAGAGCTAAAGTCATCACCCTGTGTCCAGGAAAGGAAGAGTCCAAAGTTGGAAACCCTACAGAGTGAACGGCTTTTTGATTGTGCTTTAGGCAAACGCATAAACTGAAACTGTAAATAAATTTTATTGGAATAACATATGCCAGTGTATATGATAAGAGCACATTTCCTTTCCTGCGGTTCCTGTAGATCTGTGGTCAACATGGCCTCTTTTGTGCAAACGGTAAGCAGCGTCTGGCGAGCACACACTGCTCTCGATGATTCGGACAGTGCTGAGAGCTCCCCCGAGGTGCCCGAACATTCCCAGAAGCTGCGCCCTTCATCCTCGTTTGGCTCCCTCCGTGCCTCTTTGAGGCAAAGGCTGCCTTTAAGGCCTGTGCAGGCACGCGCCGGCGGTCCGCCCGTGGAGGAATCTGCCCCAGGACCACGCCAGTGTCTCCGTCGCCTCACACGCAGTGCTTGCTCTGCTATTGGCGGCGCTTACCAGGTTTGCTTCTATGATGTTGGCACTTTATAGCGGCACACATCTGATTCCTGGGTGTAGTTTATTTGGTTGAATGTTGTAGGACTTTGAGACATTTACTAGCATTGACTTGAGAGGCTTCAAGCCAGTGCTGGATAGTTCATCAACTGAGGATTCTGTCCATGTTGATTTGGCAGCAGTTGGAATGACTGTGCTTTTCGGATCATATATCACCTGAATGACAGCTGAAATCTGAATTATGTCCACCTAGACAGGTGTGTTTATGGACTGTCAGAGATGGTTAACATTTTTTCCACCATTTTCATTCTAAGACTCTCCAGAAGAACTGTGGATCCCAGGAAGAGTATTTGGTGCAGAGTCCCTGCCAGATCATTGAGGGTGAGGAGAACGTCAGTCCTGTTCAGGTTCATGCCCAGGCTGCTCGCATACCGGCCAAGTGTGTTGCTGTCACGCCCAAACGCAGTGTGCAGCGCACTCCCCGCTCAGGTGGCAGGAGAAGCCCTGGTGATCTGGGCATAGCTGCTCATTCTGGGAGCTCTAGGAGGCAGCTGGTGAGGATGGCAGCACTAAGAAGCCCCTTCGCTTCACCCAACACCTTGAGCCGTCAGCGGTAAGTGCCCCCTTTATGGCGCAAGGGATGCTGCGCATTTGCATCAGGAACTTGTCGCAGTCAATGAATTCTAATTTGCACCCCCTGATAGCTCTGAAGACATGCAGGTCTACAGTACTAAATACTTGGAGTATATGTACATGCTACAACACATACAGTTGCAATGAAATTGGTTCTCTGTATTCAACCCCTCCCCTTGGGGAGCAGTGGGCAGCTGTCATTCAGTGTTCAAGAATCTAGCAGTGATTGTGTTGCTTAGGGAGACGCCTGGTGGCCTAGTCAGGATTGGAATCGGGAGACTTCTTCATCCCAGCTGGATATTCTGCATACTGGGCCATCAGCTACATATCAGAACATCAGACTGATTGTTATATATTATTTAACAATATAGATTTTTTTTTTTCTTTAGCACAGATCAGTTTTACTTTAAATCTGACTACAAAAGTCTTTGTGTTTGAAGAACTGATTGCCGCTCAGTAACCTCCCAGTTCTCCTGACACAGGGAGTTTGACCGAGATTTGGAGTCTTTGTCCAGTGGCCTCAACAAGCTGAAGCGTCTCTCAAGGGTGTTTGATGATGTCATCGGCAGAGACGATCGGTGAGTTGGGGTTGTGGGGACTAACGAAAAGGCTCCTTTGTCTGTGTATGCTTCTGTTTTGAGAGAGTGGAGCTGGTTTGGAGTTACAGTGGCTACGGAGAAGTTTTTATTTTATTTGTTCAGTTTATATATTTTGTCTTCTACAAGAATATTGGACTAAACATACAGGGATGTATTTAATTTGAGTATCACATTTTCAAAATTGTTATGAAGTAATTTGAAAGGACTGAAAGAATGTATTGTTGAGAGCAGTGCTGTTACTGAGAAGCTGTACTGTGCAGCCATATTGCTGTCATTGCGGCTTGAGTCTTGCACACCAAGTTAACACCGTCTTCAGAGCCATATTGCTCAAAGGAAAACTGGCTCATACCACATGGTTGTGCCAATACAAAAGCACCATTAGGAGTACTTTTTGTCCATTTGTGTTAAATAGACATGTCAGTCCTCCAGAACTATGCAAGAGTACTTAAAATACTTCTAGGTCTGACATGAAAAAATATTTGTGTTTTTGTCATCAGCAAGTTTAGATACACTCGCATTGTGGAGTAAAGATGAAGGTAAGGGTTACCCATTGCACGTTGTGGTTGTATTGCGTCCCTTAACCCCTGGCTGCCCTGTCATAAGCATGTGTATGAGCACAAAGCCTAATGTGTGTTCTGAACATGGATGGCCACGTCAGGGTCTCCCCCTCCTTTGAGAGCCTTTCACCTCACAGTGGTAGAACACGTGCTATGTGCCTAGCAGATGGCCCTGACACCGTACCTGCTCTGCTGTTTGCCTGTGTTGCATGGCATTCCTGTTACAGTTCTTGCTCTGAGTTTAGGGTGGCTCACTTTGGTGTAGCCTGCCCTGCTCTGGGTGAGCAGTATTGAAACTTCCTTATTTTTGGATTTTCCACTCTTCGTTTCAGCACCAGTGCTTCCAAACCCACCGTTCACACAGTTGAAAGATGATGTAGAACTGGAATCTGTGCAGCCGGTGTTGTAGGATCAGGAAGTGTGCAGACCTCGACCATGTTTCTTGGGGATTGTGTGTTAAAGTGTGTCCACTTCCTCTTCCTCCTCTCACCACTTAATGGAACAGGGCCCAGGCCTTGGAGAATTATCGCAGGGTCATGATGAGGAGTTATGGGGCAGCTCAGAGTGGTCCATCCTGCAGAGTCTCCAGGACTGCCATCAAGCACAAAACCCAAAGAATGCGGGAGGTGGTGAGCAGCTGGACCCATGCTGCATCATCTCAAACGTGCAAAGCCAACTAGCATCGAGCGGTTCATGTTCTTGTCTTCTGTGGTCTTTGAGTAATCATGCAGGTTCACCCAGTACATGGAAGGCAATACACTTACTGCTGGTCTGCCTCTTCTCCACGTTCTCCAAGTTCACCTGTGCTGCATATACCATTGGTAGAATTTCAGATGCAGACTTGACCTGCTGAAAAATGTTTCTCATACTGTTACACACTTCTGGGGAAAATGGGGGGATAGGGGTGATTTTGATGGATGACTTTTTTTTTTTCTTTGCATTACGTGGTTGTTCTTCATGTCTCCAGAGTGACTTGTCAAATTCCTAGTTGTTTTCTCCATGTTGGACATGTGAATTTGACATGCTCAAGGTTCATTGTACATGTCTTACAGCTTTGAGTTAAGCAGGTATATGTTTTATGAAGCACATTATGTATACCATTCTGCATGTGAAAACTCATCACAGCAATATGAATGGTGTCAAATCTAAAGAAAACCTAAAAGCTTTGAAAACCAATGCTAAATTTTTCTACACAGTTTAAGCAAGCCATAATGTATCTGTACTAACACTGCATATTATTCTAATAACACTAATGAATTTAACTGTGAAGTTATATTTTTATATATTTCATTATGTTTACTAAAACGTTTCTGACACGTTTGACAGCACAGTGCAGTATTTCTTAGCACTGTTTTATATAAGCTGCTCTTAGACTCCATGGTGGAGAAGAATACACCATGTGTTTACCATGTGTGGTTACAGGAGGACAGACTGACGTGTAGCTGTTTTGTTTTGAAGCTCCTTGGTAACTGGTGCATGTCTGGGTGTTAGCGTGGGTCTCCTTGTTCTGCCTGCGTCACTGTTGACCATGTCTGTGCAGTTCTGTACAGTGCCAACTAATGAGGATGGTCTGTTTTATGATGCACCTACTCTTTAAAATGATAATTAGCCAATCGACTAATTTTTAAATCGATTTCTTTTACCCCCTCAGTTCATAGCATTTGTCCTGTAATTTTTGTTATTGCTCTGAATTTTTATTCCTTTCTTATTCTTTCAAAAGGAAGTCACTGTTATTCATATAAAGATTTTGAAAGTCAGTTTTGTTTGGTTTTTTTTTTTTTTTTTCCTGCACACTTGTTCAAACATGCGTCAGTGACCTAATGGGTGAACAGTCATTGCTATACAAGTGTGTAGCACTGAGTAAATGCCTCAGCCTTTGTATACGACTGTAAACTAGCTAAAATATACATTATTTATTGTTCATTTTACCATATCACTGATATGCCCTGCTGTATGTCGTGGTTGAAGTCTTGTCCTGGTTTCCTTTGTGTTCTACGGTCAATTTGAGTGTAGGTCCTGTTCTAGTGAGGTCTTCCTTGTGCTGAACATGTCACATTACATTAGCCTAATCACAGGTAAGTACTGCATACTTCACATCCCACATGACACTGAAAATGTCTCCGCCATGTTTTTATCCTTTGCATAACAGCTCAGCAGAACTTAGTGTAAAATTGTGTTGATCCACGAAATATGATGGAGGTAACCACTTTATTTGTCGCATGAAACAAGGTGAAGTGTTTGTTTACACCTCCCTTACCGTTGAAGTGTATGTTTGCATTCAAGATTTCACTAGGACCTGTGTCGAATTGGTCAGAGCATGGCAGGACCCGGTCCCTTGTGTGCTTGCAGACCAGTACTGGCTATATCGGTTATGGACTGTAATGGTCTGTGTGTAATCTGCTTTGTTTTGGTAATTTGAAAATTAGTACAGACCTCATGGCAGCTTCAGTTCCTTATGAGTCTGTCAAGTTGTCCTTCAAAAAAGATTTCTGAACAGCAGGCATAAGTAGTATTGGAAGACTAAATATACCTGCTGTCCTATGAAGATGCAAATCCCTAAGGCTGAGACTGACTTACTCGTGTCTGTACACTGCTCCACCTGCTGGAATTACCATGGCAAACCAGTTCTCATAACAAATTATGACAACATCCTGTCAGTCCATAAGGCTGCTAGAAAGGACATCAGCACATTCAGAGAGACCAGTTGGTAACCTCTCCATCTTCCTAGATCCTGCATGGCGAGATGACTTGTCACCATAGACCTTGGGTGGTTATGATTCATGATTAAGTCAACAACAGTAAAGACAGCCACAGTTTGGCAGATCTGTCAGCTTCTCCTGAACGTTCTGCTCACAACCACACATTCTCCATGACTTGCTTTCCACCTAGCAGTTTGGTCCACACATACAAGATGGGGGTAGGTGGCAGCTAGTCAGGGGGTGCTGTCCTCGTGGTGGGCAGATCCCCTTGTCCACATGGAGCGGCCCCGTCCCCATGGCCCCCCGCCTCCTCCAGGAGTGCCAGTGTGCTCCTTGTTAGACTCGGGCTGGCTCTGGGCACGCTCAGGCTTGGTGCCTGGGGCACAGGTCTGAGCAGGTGCCTGCTGCACTGACATGGTGCGGCGCAGGTGGGCTCGCTTACGCAGGAATTCAGGTTCAGCGCTCAGGCCCAGGGAACCATCACGAAGCACCAGATGACTAGAAGGAGGGTTCTGGTTGGCGCGGGCCCGCTGGGCAGCACGCAGAGCGGACAGGTGTGATGCGTAGCCCTCACTCAGAAACTGACAAAACCAGGTGGTGATTTCATGGGCAGAAGGAAAAGAATTCTAGTTATTTGCTGCTGCTGCCTTTGTTTCAAAATCCACCAAAATGTTAATGGATTATATATTCTGCGCTCTACAGCAGCCACATTACAAAGGTTTCTGTACAAAGTTAGAGCTAGAACACCAGTAAATGGGTTGTAAGGAATGTAATTCTGATACCGCTTGCTTTAATCAACACAGACTCAGATATGCTGCCATACCTGGCACTGGTTAAGGTGCTTCTTGGATGGTCTCCCCACAATGTAGATCTGAGTAGGACCCAGGCCCAGCATGTTGTACACAGAGATGTCTTTCATAGAGCCGTACGCTGCGCTGATTTTGATGTGACACTGGAAACGGGAAACACAAAGCTGTGGAATACAGCAGTGGTGCTCCTAGATGGTGCTCTAGAGCTTTTCTGGTGTGGAAGCTACAACAGAGTGGTTTCAGAGCTGCAGTGGTAAAGACCACAGCAGAGGTCTAATGCAGCTGTAATGGTGTAGATATGAGCACCTCCTGCACCAGGTTCCTGAGGAAGATGGTCTTCTGACGCAGCGGGTCATGTACCAGTCCCTCAGAGAAGAAGACAGCCCCCTGGGGGAAGTTGTGTTGGGATAACCAGGAGACCACGCGCTGCTTCTGCATGTCTGGTCGTCCCGTGATGTATAGGATAAGGTAACCCAAGTCCTGCCAGTGTCTACACACACACACACACACACTGAAAACCTAACAGATTTGAATGCATCTTTGCAAACGCTGGAATGTGCATTTCTGTGTTTACCTGACCACATCCACGGCACCAGCGCGGACCTTGGGGTCGCTTCCCATGATGGAGACACTAGCGGCAAAAGAGCCATCAATGCTGAACACCACACACTCCATGCCACGTGGAAGCACCGTCAGACAGGCATCTGCATGAGTCTGGTCACCCCTGCAGCAGGTAGAGGGGTGATTCACTCAGAGGTCCTCTGGTCAGTCGGGCAATGGTCAAGAGTGACACGGTGTGGCAGTGGTTAACATTCAAGGATCATTTGCTCAGTTACAGTTAATTTCTACCATATTATTAATAGGCTGAACTGAAGGTGTAGGAATTCTTGGGCCTGGAAGTAAGATGATGTTATAGCACCTATAGGCCAGGTAAGCTGAGGTGTCTGCTCACTTAACCACCATCCTAATGGGATATACTCCCACACTGAGCTGCTTCTCCTGGGGGATGGTGTAGGTCACTCTGCCACTGCTGTTGGTCACCACTGTGTCATAGTACACCCAGCGTCCTGATGGAGGCTGGGTCACCAGATACACGTCCACCTGTGAAGAAGTACAAATGTTTGTCCTGTGAACCAATGATTTGTGGATGCTGTGGCCTAAGATGACAATATGTTTGTGCATCACCATTTCAGGACAGTCTCTGCTGTACATGTGAAAGAGCTGGGAAAAACTGTCATGTACTGATACGCCCAGATGGGCAGCGCTCGCCGAACAGTCGTGTACTGATACACCCGGCTGGGAGGGCCCGCCGGACAGTCGTGTACTGATACGCCCAGCTGGGAGGACCTGCCGGACAGTCGTGTACTGATACGCCCAGCTGGGCAGCGCTTGCCAGACAGTCATAAAGTCAAACAGTTGTAAGTCGTATAGGTCGTAATTCAACGACGACCTGTATGTAATTGTGATCCCTGGGAAGACAGGTGTCAGATTGAAGTGGCAGACTTGACTGAAAGAGATTCTGGAAACTGTACCTTTTCTCCCGCCAGCGTCACCATGTCCAAGGGCCCGTACATGAAGCGGCCTATAAGAACCTGGGGGCCTTCCTCTTTGGCAATCACATCGTTCACTCTGTGATTGGCTGTCACGTTCTAGGAACAGTGGTACAAAAGGCTGTGACAACAAATCCGAATACATTAAGGTTGGGTGCAATAATTATTAAGCATGTCAAGTAATACGTTCCTCCTGACTGGTGTAAGCAGGTTTATTAGACTAGAGGACGTTTGCACCAAGGTGGCCCTGCCATCTGAGCATCATTCTGTGTGATATTCTTTCTCAAATTGGCTGGCATGTTATGCATACTTTTAAGCTGCAGAGGGCACTATGTTACTTTATTCAGCCTATTGCTGTAGCTCAGACTATATAATGTTAAGTTACTTGGCTAACACCAAGTAAAAACAAAAAATGGTATAACATTTGTATTCTGTTCTTTTAATAATAAAATAACAGTAATATTTTACATATAATTGCATAGTGATAGGTGTTCCAAATTATACTGTACATTTCTCTTCAATTTAAATGTCAAATGTATATATTACATGTATGTTATGTACATATGGAATGGTATACATATACAGTGTGTACATGCCAAGACATAAATGTAGTGTCTGTTTAAATTTCCCAGGACATGCTGGATGTAGGGAATTTTACGTAGCGTAATTCTGTTATTTGGTTCTTTTTCATAAACATTGACAGTAAGAAATATTCCACTGGCCAACATGTTAGTGAAAGTTAGATATTTAAGGAAAGATCCCTGTGTGTAATTCTGGTGTGAACTGCAGTCAGAATGGTGCCTCGTGTTATAATGTTGTCTGACGTGTGCTCGTCGTTCTCTTACACGTAGCTTGACGTGTGTCCGCCTGCGCAGCCACTTCTCACGCGGCCCAGATGATGACGACAGGGTTGAGTCAGAGCCTTCTGCTCCCCGGGTATTCAGGCAGTCACCTTGCATCACCTGCCAAAAGAACATGTTACAAGTCTGCATGTTTATCGGGTAACTGGTGAGATACTGCCTGGCTACTATCCATTCCAGCATTTTGATCAGATGGAGAAAGCTGACCAGGTCCATTGACCTATGAGGAATCATTGCCCATACTGAATATCTTCCCATGTGAGTGGATGGGGGGTGTGGGGACAGGGCCTTTTGACCTAGATAGCCTATACATAAATCTGACCCTGGTTCAAGCCCAGTACAGACAGAAAGCTCTAACTCCATTCTGACGTCAGTTCCACACTACCTGTTTACCTTTGTGATATCACTCAATCTGTTGATGTGCTCTCATTTTACGGTAGGGTTTCAGTTATCAGTAGATAAAACCCTGCAAGATGAGCCGTTGGATAATGGATGGATGAAGAGTGGCAGAGTTAAGGAATCAAGGCAAGATGTCTGTCAAGCTTACCAGAAGACAGCGCTGTCACACAGATACTACTATTTTGTTCCCATTAATTTGGACGTACATATTGGGACTATCAGGTGTACTGAGAGCACTCGCTATACCACATGACTCCCAGAGTAGTTCCATCAAAACAATGCAACAACAAGAGTGAGAGCAGAGATGTTTGCTGAAGGATGCTGACCTGTTGTAGCAGGAAGGATGCAAGGTCACTGGATTGCCAGTATGTGCTGTGAATGAGCTGGGGCAGCGCAGCAGAAGGGAACGCGGAGAGCACATCAGAACAGTGCAGGGCGTAGTCCAGACGTTTAGGGCCCCACCATGTGCTGGAAACTGGGGCAGAGAAGCAGAGGGTGAAAAATAAGAACAAAAAAACAGGCAGGAGCAGACTGAAAGGAAGAGTAACAGGAAGAAGAGAAATCAAGTGGGATGGGAGGCAAGGAGTGGGGACAGTATGAGTAGAAACATGGAAGATCGGGGGAGGAAAGAAGAACACAAGTTAGGTTAGCAGTGAGAAGAACAGAAATGGGGTAAGACGGGAGGTGAGCTATGGTGATAGTAAGAACAGACAACTGAGGTAAGATGGGAGGTGGGATGAGTAAAAACAGAAATGAGGATTGGAGGGGAGGAGCAGTGAATGGAAATGAAATAGATTTGACAGGAATAAGAAGCAGTTAGGGGATGACAAACACTGGAATATTGTAGAACAGGATAGATAAGAGAAGGACAAGTGGCAAGAAAATGAGGTAAAATGGGAGGGGGAGCAGTGAGGAGAAATAGAGAATTAGGTGCCACATGATGGTTAATAAAAGGAGGCTAATGATAATGGTGAGATGGCAAAAGGAAGAGGAGCTGTGGGGAGGTAAAGCAGTATTAACGGTGTCAATGAAAGACTAAAACCTTTTGAAAGGGTTTTCTGGTGTGGTGTTACTTACCATCAGTGATAGCATTGAAGCCCACAATCTCACAGTCCTCATCATGGTCAGTCTGCCTCTCTACAGAGATGGATCCTGCTTCCAAGAACACTGCAGGGTTTTTGCAGATGGCATTAGCTGAAGAAGAGAAAGGAAAGGAGCCTAACTCTCAGAACTTCCCTTCCCTCAGGCTCTCTGTCTTATCTCACATGGATGCCTCTGTAAAACACACCACTAGTTTTACTTTTTAACTCCTGCACATAGCTTGACTTTTGCTTCAGGAAAATCCCAGCTGGATAACTGAGCAGTAAGTTCCATTGTGTAAGATGTCAGGAGACAGTGAACAAACACACATGAGATTCATATTCCAGCGATAACCACATGGACTGCAGTGTGACGATTTGCAGTTATCAGTTACTGTAGGCTTTGGCCATTTAACCAACTCAGTCTGTCCCTTTTTGTCTCTCTTCTCCCTGATACTTAAACACTTTAACCCAGTCTCTGTCTCCCTACTTTACTTCTCTGTCTCCTCCCCTCATACCTCAGCTATTTAACCTACTTAGTCTCTCCCTTCTTCCTTCTCATTTTTTCTGTGGTGACGACACTTTCTGTCGTCCCAGAAACCTCCTGCTGATATAGATTAGCAGATGAATTAATAGGTTATTTATTGCACTGATTTCCCATGAACACTTCATCTGTCATGGTTCTCTGGCTCAGTCTGCTTGTTTTCTAGCACATTCTGTGACAGGGTGAGGAGCGCCTGTATCACCTGGTGAAATCACAGGGTGAGGAGCGCCTGTATCACCTGGTGAAATCACAGGGTGAGGAGCGCCTGTATCACCTGGTAAAATCACAGGGTGAGGAGCCCTCACAAAGCTAACACACCACTCACTGGAATGGTGGCAGATCTGTCCATCACCTCACTAAATTTCATCGACACCAACAGATGAACCACGTCTGCTAACAGCTAAATCATTTATCTACTTCAAAATCATTGCGCCTGTCCCACTGTGCAGCCTGGGTGGAATTTTTGTCTACAACATACTGTCCATATGTGTCTTCTACACTGATACTAATTGCTTCACGTGCAGAAAGACAGTAAAGTTTCAGTGAAAATGCATTTTTTGGGGTGACGAATCACTTCATTGTCTGGCAATCCAGGTTTGGTGAAATTCTGAACACCATCTGCCTCAACGAGTAATGTGAAACATACAGTGTAATGATCTGGGACTTTCTTGTGATTTGAATGAGGTCCACTAATTGTAGCCATGTCTAAATGTAATACTGCACCATCTTGTATTTCCTGCTTGTTGGCAGCGGTTTGGGGTCAGTCATGGCCTGTTTGAGCATGACAGTGTCCTAACGCAGATGGGTTGTCCAGATTAGTGTGGTAGGTTATCCTTTACTGCCACGCACAGTCTCGACTTCAGTGTCTTCAGACCCCTGAATTTGAGTATCATTTGTGAGCCAGATCTAGTTACCCAACACTCAAATTCCTGCATTGTTGTTCAGACATCACAGAAGTGTGGATCGGTTTTATGAATCGTTTGGGAAGAACGGTTGGATGAGCTCGTGTATGGACAGCTGTCGAGCTGCAGTGTTTGCATTCTCATCACAGCAGGCATGTCTTACCCAAGAGGGTAGAGTCAGCGCTGCCCGGAGAGTCACGCTGGTATCGAGGCACTGCAAAGGGGGCCAAGCGATGCAAGGCGGGGTGTAGCAGTGGCTCGAGGCGGGACGCGCAGGGGTCAGCGGGGCAAAACACGTTGTAGATCTGGGAGCAGGCGGGCCGGAGCTGGGACACTAAAGAGACATGGGTCACTTTCTGGTGCAGTTGTTCAAGATTATATTGTACACAGATTTAACCTGTTCAGTTTGTGTGGTATTATTTAGCTGTTAACAGCTTATTTATAGAAAAATGTTGTTCATTACAAATGGATAAAGAAACATTATATACCAACATACAGAATGTGAAATTATTTCAGAAAAGTCTGTAAAAGTTGGTGGTGAGGAAAGCTAGAATATCACAAAGACCTGTGTGTGTGTGTGTGTGTGTGTGTGTGTGTGTGTGTGTGTTTAACTGCATGTGGGTTTGTGACTGCCTGCTTCCTGTAACATCCCTTGGAGTCCCATGCCATACTCTACTCGTATTCTGCATCAATATAAATGAAAAAATGGTTTGAACACAAATTCTGCCAGGTGACATGTGTTCATGACTGCAGAGCTTTGTGTGTCTGTATGTGAGACTCACCAAGACCTGCAGGAAGTACACTCTTCCTCATGGCCAGCACCAGGCCCAGGGGGCAGCCCAGTAAGAAGCAGTCAGACACAGGGAAGTCCAGGCGGCTCTGGCTGGAGCAGGCGTTCAGATCCAGTGTGTCCCCACCGTGCAGTGGATCACTATGGAGAAAGACCGTGTGACCAATCAGAGGTCCACATCCACACACCCAGAGAGAGCTCAGAGCAGAGCTCAGAATCCACACACACAGCAGAACTCAGAGCAGAGCTCAGCAACCACACCCAGAGAGAGTTCAGAGCAGAGCTCAGCATCCACACACACAGCAGAGCTCAGAGCACAACTCAGCAACCACACCCAGAGAGAACTCGGAGTAGAGCTCAGCATCCAAACCCAGAGAGAGCTCAGAGCTCAGCAACCACACCCAGAGAGAGCTCATTCTCCATGCTCTCTAGTGTATACACATACAGTCCCAGATATATGTCTAGAGGCCTGGTGACTCAATGGGTAGAACATCAGGCTGGGATGCAGAAGTCTCCTGGTTCAAATTCCAGCCCAGGCACTAGGTGTGTCCCTGAGCAAGGCACCCAAAACACTACCTCCCCAGGTGTCGTGTGTGACTGCCACCGTGTCCTCCGGGGGAGGGGTTAAATGCAGAGAACACATTCCTTATATGTGACAAACATACTTGGCCATATACCTGCTTCCCTTGCCTTCCTGTGTACTAGCTGTACACAGACACAACATATACATGTATATTCTGCTGTATACATACATTTATACGTGTGTAAATATGCTCATACTCTGGACATGTATGCAGCTATGCACAGCTACACAGATGTGTACACACACTCCTGCTCCAGACAGACCCTCTGATACACATGCGCACGCACTAAAAGAGTGGCACACAAACTGGGCTATTTTTAGCATGCAGACAGCAGATGAGCAGAGCACTTCCTCACCAGAATACCGATTGGGTGAAAGTGAATTGGCTCTCCTATCGTCTCTGACCTCGCTCACAGCCATAAGCCACATCGCTTCCTCTACATAACAGCATCTACATCTCAGCTTCTACATCTCAGCATCTACATCTCAGCTTCTACATCTCAGCTTCTACATCACTGTATGCTCATCACTGTGTGACACTGTCCTGTCTACAAGCTAGCAACATGTTTGTGTACGCTGCAGTAAGAGACACACCCGCGATGTACCGCACACCTTACGTATGGCACGGTAACTGCAGATGGGTTGTGTTTCTAGACCAAATATTACACCACAACAAATCACCAAAAACTCTGATGTGTTCAGTTCAAAGAGCATAGTTAATCTCTGTATGCCTTATTTTGAATGTCAGCATGAACATGTTGCCTTCTTCAGATGCGATCCTGACTTAACAAAAATAAATGAACAACTTCAATCAGAATGCAATGTATACATGTAAGGAAGACATAGCACAGCTAGCAGTTGTGTCTTATTGAAATGTGAATAGAGTAAGGACATGTATCACAGCAAAGAGCTAAGTGTATCTTGTGAAAAAGCTGGAAATACATAAACATGTATCATAGCTAACAGCTAACCATTTTACAAAAAAGCCACATGAATACATAATGAGAATGTATCACAGCTGGGAGATTTATTGGTGTCATTTGTATAACTAGTATAGTTTATAAAAACAAAAATATGAATGAACTCTGTTTTGCTTAATCTTGTCTTTCTAAAGCCATCTTGTTACACTTTACGTTATTTCTACAGGCAAATTAGTGGGAAATGAGATAATTATGTACATGGGATATTTATTGTGCTGTAGCTCAGAAACAGTGTTTCATTTTGTGATACATGGTGAGGGTGGAGTTCCAGCGTGCCTCCAACACAGGAGCTGTGCTATAGTACGGACTTCAGCCCCATCCAGCCCAGTCTGAATCAGTGTTAAATACTGGCTTGTGTCACAATCTTCATGTCTACAGCTTCCCTTCTGGCTCAGTCTGGAACCTGTTTCGACAAAACGTGGAGAGGCCCACATCAGGCAGATACAGAGGTGAGGTTGGAGGGGAAACGACTCCTCCATGGAGACTGACAGGACTGTTTTCATTCTTTCTTTCACACGTCCCATTAAGCTTCATCGTTTCAGTTTTTAAAAATGTATTTAAAAACTTAATGTTCTTGTTCTGAGCAAATGCAGTGGCACTTCCTGACATCAGATAATTTTGTGTCTATGGGCCAGGTTATACCAGCCCGTGTGCTCACAGACAGAGGTGTGACTAACATAACATCAGGCTCTGCTGCCCTGAGTGTTTGAGCCCGGGCCTGCCTTACCTGCCGCCCTGAGTGTTTGAGCCCGGGCCTGTCCTACCTGCCGCCCTGAGTGTTTGAGCCCGGGCCTGCCCTACCTGCCGCCCTGAGTGTTTGAGCCCGGGCCTGTCCTACCTGCCGCCCTGAGTGTTTGAGCCCGGGCCTGCCCTACCTGCCGCCCTGAGTGTTTGAGCCCGGGCCTGCCCTACCTGCTGAAGAAGGCTCCTCGGCCGCTGCTCCTCAGGGTTCCGTCGTACGAGTCGCTCTGTTTCCTGCACAGCGTCCGTCGGGGGGCCGACACGTCTGTGTTGCTCTTGCTGAGTCTCTTGCTGGTGCCCAGGCTGGGGCCAGGCCCCCCCAGTTCTCCAAGGTTATCCTGATGATGTGGCAAGAGAGCTTACTGAGGTTCATTATGCATGCAGAGCTGTCCTGTGTTTGTCTGTTCCCTTAAATGATTAAGCTCAGAAATCTCAGGTATGCTGGGAAATGCGACCAGATTACTGTCCCCCACATTGTGGAATGGCAGAAGAGTGGGTGTGTGCTTGGAGATGGGCCTTCCAGGTTACTGTGATGTGCTACACATTGAGGGATGGAGATACGCTACCTTCAGGCTCTCTGTGCTGTTGTTTCCGCTGCTGTTAGTTGACCCCTCCCTGGACAAAGTGCCACTCAGGCAGAGAGCGTCGAAGCACAGTATGCCTCCCATAGAGTCCCCAATCATGCAAACCTGGGAGGGCGTGAAGGAGTGCACAGGATGGACGCTTTACACCAGGGGTGTCCAGTTACAGTCCTGGGGGGCCGCAGTGGGTGCAGCTTTTTGTTTCAAGCCAATTTCTGATGTTAATTGAACCTTAATGTCAATTAACCATTGACTTTTTTGTATAATTGTTATAATTGTGTCCATCCGGAAATTATGAATGAAATTATTATTCATTTTTAAAAAGAACTTTAAAAGCATGTCAAGGACTTGATGATGCTTCTTAGCATTTTTTAACATCGATCTTTTAATCAATTTTTTGGTAATGATCGCTTACGTCACTGCTCCTGATTAAACATTTGAAATCATTGGCATCTCTTTCTGCTGTTAATTTATTGCAATTTTAACACAACTAATTATTCTTTTCAATAAAGCACCATGCTAAATTATCCAGAATTTCTCCTCTGATTCTGTGGTTAGAGTGACACTGTAATGTGTGATTTATACATTTGTTACAGATCTGAAAGCACAAGAGACTCACATTCAACTTCTTTGTAACTTATTTTCACTCAAACGATTAAAGACAACTAAATGCAGACATGCAAATAATCAGGAAGAATAGAGATAAGCAAGGGTGTAATTGATATTTAATTGAGACCGTTATCAATTTAAAATAAATGAACTGGTTGGAAGAAAAAGCTGCACCCACTGCAGCCTACCAGGACCATGATTGGACACTCCTGCCTCAGACACTCCATGTGAGAGCATCAGAACTGAACACAGTTAGGTGTACATAGCCATGACCTTCCTCTCCAGTGCCCCCCATACACATTAATCTGCTTCCTTGACATGCCCCCCTATACAAGTGATTTGTTTACATAGTGTGCTTCACTACAGGGGCAGTCATATGATGTGAGGTACAGTGCTTTCTCACAATGTCTCCTTTGTGGGTACAGATGTCTGTTTACATGAGCTGTGCTGGTTTCAGTCCAGGCTCCAGGTTTGCAGCATTGGCTTTTGAACTGTGTGTCTGTCGTGTTTGTGAAAACAAATCCGACAACCTGCACACCGGAGTGACCAGTGGAAACTGTTTGGGGAAGCATAATCTCACTGGTTTTGTCCTTTGTTATAATCACAAGTGAGCAATTGACACATTTATCACTATCATTTGTGCTCAGATACCTACATGAGAACGAAAACAGATGTTTCTTTAATTAACTTCTCATGGTTATTAACATCACGTTTGTAACCATCTGTACCCACATCACTTGTAAAATATTCATGGCATTACCTGTCCAGTGAAACTGCGGCCATCTTCACACTGCAGGAAGCTGCGGTAAACGCGGTTAGCTCGAGAGATGAGGGTGGACACAGCATCCCGGTAATGAGGGGAAGCGACGGCCAGGAGGGGTAGTGCAGCCAGCGGGAGGTGCTCGGTAATGCTGGAGCTGCAGGTCTCATCACAGGCATAGGGGTTCAGGCTATGAGGAGAGACAGGGCTGTTTGTATTGGTACCCCACAACCCTGTCAGATAGAGCACTTTCTTTACACATTTCAGGACAGAGAGAGAGAGAGAGAGAGAGCGAGCGAGAGAGAGAGAGAGCCAGCACACCTCTCAATGAAATCAACCTGCCCACTCATGGATTAAGATGAAGATGCCATTACATTTACAAGGGATTGGTCTTCAGGTACATTGCTGTGGTCAAGTGCCTTCGGGTAAGTACTGTCCCGTTCTCCAGGTAAGTACTGGGAAAGTACTGTCCCGTTCTCCAGGTAAGTACTGTCCTGTTCTCCAGGTAAGTACTGGGTAAGTACTGTCCCGTTCTCCAGGTAAGTACTGTCCTGTTCTCCAGGTAAGTACTGGGTAAGTACTGTCCCATTCTCCAGGTAAGTACTGTCCTGTTCTCCAGGTAAGTACTGGGTAAGTACTGTCCCGTTCTCCAGGTAAGTACTGTC
>JABJVR010048418.1:0-24507 GCA_025773905.1 Chitala chitala
TATAAACATTCCTGGTTGAAATGAAAGAAAACATTATTGTTATTGTCAAAAAAGTATGTCTCTTTATATGTTCTGTACAAATGTCACATGAATTATATATCAAACATATTGTGGACATATACATTTTTCAAGCATTGCACTTTATACCCTGTAGCTTCCTGAGATATTGCATTCATACACGAACATAAAAAACACACGTGTGAATATCTATGCACATGCATTACACACTGACTTCTTCTCCTTAAGGCATACAGACTAGGGGTAAGCAATTACCATGCGCAGTATATCTGTTTCTGGTGACTAAAGATTAAAAAAAACAAGAGGTAAAACTTGTGATTAATGCATAAAAGGGCAGAAAATGAAGTGCTTTTTCCCCTCCTTTTATAAAATTTAGTGTACAGAGAAAATTTGTGACTGCAGAAACAGCTGAAACAACAGAAGGAGAAATTATACTATTCTGAGAAAAGAGGCTGTCCAAAGCCCATTAGTCATAATCAATATAATTTCACTGTAGGGCATACTAACTGTCCCCTGTGTAATTACCGCTTCAAAACCTCAACCTTAATAGCACAGATGTGTCTCTCCAAATTAAGTTGTACATTAATGAGTTTTGTAGCGAGTTCACTCTCATGCATCACTGCTCATGAATGTGGAAAGGGAACTCTGGACTGGTCTAAGCCCTACAGTCACCCACAATGCACCGCACCAGGAATAACTGGTGGGGTCAAAGAACGGCAATCTGTCAATTACTACTGTTGGTGTATCATTTCATGTGACTCCCAAGGCACAAGTGAAAAGAACGATAAAAGGCATGTAAGAGTGAACAATCACTGCTGACACAGGTAAGAATACATTTGGAGATAAGATGACAAGAAAACAAAGCAAAGCATCTAGAAAACTAAAACGTCTGTCAGCTTTAAGAACATGAGGTAACGTGAGGCGTGTGTAGACAATGTTTACAGGCAAATAAATCTGCCAAGTCATATGTAAAGGCTATAAACATTAAGGGGTGTTAGCTACAGATCCCTTCTGTCCTAAAGCAACATTAAAATTCCATATTCAGCCTATAGTAATTAAAGCAAGTAAGGCAGATCCCTTTGAAGTATATGCATTCAGTCATTTCAGGAATGAGACAATAAGGCCATAGTAGAGATCTGTCACCAGACAATTTACAACTTACTGCAATTTACTGAAGCAATGGATCCACCGGACATCAACCCTGAAGAGAATTCTAATGCTGTGTTCAGTCCTCATGTAAACAAACTCAGGCTATTCTGAAGGCAAATAGAGGAACTGCAATGTATTAAGCAGGTGTACCTAACAAAGAGGCCTCATGGTATGAATATCTGTCAAAATCAAACACAGGAACAGCACCACATCACAGCAAGGCAGCTAACCCAAGAGCGGTGACCCAGACGCATGCGGCAAGACATGCCAAAGATCCAGCAGCTGGTGTTGTGAAGACGGATATGCAAATCTGGAGAACAGCTATTTTTCTGCATTACTGCAACATAAAACTATACATTTCAAAATTTTGATTATGTATTACCACATTAAACACGGAATCCCAAAAGCAAAACACAAAAATAAAATGAAAATAATGACAATTTTGCTAACGATTAAACAAAAAGCACGTCAGTTACAACGGTCCAAGTAATATCTTATCTAAATCCTTTCAGCACCAGGCGTTTCCTGATAAATGTGTGTAAAGGATCTTCGGAATTTAACTTCATCAGATAAAAAAAAAAATAAAATAGCATATCGCCTTTCATACAGCAAAATTCCATGCATGTGTAACAAATCAAATTGGAAGTCTGGGGACTCTCCCTAAGTGTTTTTTCTGTTAGAATGCAATTTTAAAATCTTCTTTTTAAAATGTTAAAATGAGGTGATGGCTGACTGTTTGGGGATGGGGAGTTGGAAACAACACTGCTGTTGGAAAAAGTTTACGCTGTTTGATTCCTTCTCTGTGATAAGCGCACTGGATGACAACACACGGCAGGTGCATATGCACAGGTTTTAAACAAGCCTTGCAGAAAAATTGGCTGAGGCGGTGCAGGAATACGGACCAGAGCGGTGGATGGGAGACCTGCCAACAGCCATCACGCGTCACACAGTGCAGTCATGGCAACACAGTCGTGTGATCAGTACAGTATGGTTATCGATCATGGCCACAGGCATTACTGATCGTATGGCGTAGAGATGTAGAGGAAAAACTAAACCATCTGAGCAGTCTTGTTATGAAATGAGTGGTAAGACATATCGTGATGAGAAAGCCTTCAGCTGTAGTCCTTGGAGAAATACACTGCATAACAATAAAGCAGAAAAATATTACTGCTTTAACCCCATATGGCCCTGCCTTAAAATCACATTATTTCAGAAACCGAATGCTGTACCAAGACTTTTGAATTCAAACAATTACTTAACAAAAAACCCATCTTCTACAGTTCCACTTTATTCTTTGACTTTTTCCCTCCAAGGCTTAGCACAAACTAGGTTAATGATGACCTTCACACAAAAGACTGCAATTACACTGAATAGTGTGAGGATTCAAAAGTAATTGAAGAGGCAAATCCATATCACACAGTACACATTACTGCAGCTGCAGGAAGCAGCGCAACCCAGACAACACTGGGCAAGAGAAACACAAGTCCTGAAGGAACACAGCTTGTGGTGGTGTATTTCAGTTATTTTGCCAATTTTTTATGGTTAGTCTAAATAAAATGTAAGAATAAATACATTTTAAAGTTAAGAAAAACTACAAGGGAGTCTTGTACACCACCGAAAAATGCTTATGAATTTCTATGTTCCATGCACTTATCTACTTCAAGCAACAGTCAGGCTAAAGCCTTCTGTTTCTTCTGTTATGCACATGAACACATGAGAACTGACTGAAAATGTGGTAACAACAACAACAAGTTCAAATATAGTTTCTATTAAAATCTGTTTGTGCATGTTGACATTAAAGGATTCCTGACAGTTGTATACGGTTTGACACTGAAAGGAAGTTGCTGCCAGTTCTGCAGTTCACTTTAAAAGCTGACATACTATAAGCAAAAGCATCTCTGATGGCTAATAGTTTAAGTTAACCTCTCCCATGGGTTTGGTTTTCTACATTATGAACTTTCAGCACGCCCAGTGTGTTGTACCATGTTTATTCATGGAAGCATGCATGTGGTCTACACAAACAATGAACAACACCTCTTCACAGCACAGACTGCATTCATTATAGACATAACCACTATAACAATATGGACTGCCAACTGTCCGATGGAGCTCTTGCAGCCTTGGCATGGATTGAGTGGAGCAGGCAGCCAGTTACTTGTCTTATTGACCCACTTGGCGGAACACACTCAGTCAGAATTAATGGCAGCATTCCACCATTCCATTGGGCCTCCTTATGCCATAATCAATGGCTGAGCCCTACATCAGACCTGTGCATCAATGGGAATATTTCTCACACATTCACCATTTCAGCAAGGCAAAGTGCTCAGCCCATGTATAGGAATGAGACATTGTCATCTTAGGAAAAATAAATAGACATTGTTTATTTATGTATTTAAGAGTACAGGCAAAAAAAAATCTGTTTAGCTTTGGAACTTGTATTTTTCAGCAATATTATGTTATGGAAAAAAATTTTAAACTACGTTAATCATTTAGCGAAGCCACCAGGAGTTTGCACATGAATTATGCTTGCTAATTACTCTGAAAAACAAAGTGAACGGAAGAAAAATATTTTTATACCTAAATCATTCTGCATTTGCTCATCTTTTTTTCAGTAAACAACATGTAGGCTAAATGAAATCACAAAAATATTACGAATAAAATACATTACTGCGAAATTCGAATTATGAGAAAAGACGAGCATCAACTTGCAGCACAGAACAAAATATTTTGTTCTTTGCTGCATCTTTTTTGCCAAGCTGCAGCATGCCCAGATGGTTGCCCTGCTGCCAAAATGATATGTAATGATATATGATGTCCCTAACGCTTTTGTCACATTGCATCTGATTCACAAAATAAATTACCATAGCATCGTAGCAGAGCCAAAAGTACCAGAGAGGAGGTGGACAGTTTTCTAATCCAAATTAAGTTTCATTATAAACTATTACATGCAGTATATAAACACAATTTTACTGTGTGGATCCTTAACAGGACTGAACCCTGTCATGTGACCCTAAGGCTGCTATGCCTACTACTGCGTGACGTTAGTGACAGCCAAAGGTTTGCTCGGAGATCTTTCCTGCACATCTGGAAGATCGCACAGGAATACATTTGCGAGATTGCATGTAAAGGTGCAGTTTGGTCCTGGGCTGCTTTGGCGGCATCTGCAGGAAGTCGTTCCGGACTGACTGCGAACATCCGCATGACTGATGGCTCCTCTGCTCTTCCGCAATTGGGTTTCTTTTCTGAACCATCAGACACAGACGGCAAAGCTAATGACCTCATTCATCAGGAACCACGTACAAGGTGAGGCACCTGCTGAAGTTTTGGTGCTGAACATTTTTTAACACGAGGCAAGTGATCGGCAGAAAACAATAAAGGAGAACATAACAAACAGATAAACAGGCACTGTGTGTAGGTGCTGTAAATCTTGTATGTAATGGGAAATCCAACTCTCTGAACCACACCAAACTGTGCTATCCAATTTCTTCTATCCTCCTCCAGTAGAAGGTGTTAGCTAGGTTTGGTGAACTTGAGACCTGTAACGCTATTTGTTAAGAGCCAAGGCCTTCGTATTGGACCTAATGTTTGACTTTCACCATTCCTATACCATGGTGAAGACAATCTGGTTCCCAGTTATATAAACTGGGAATGACCGTTCTTGTAAAGCAGACCATTCAACAATTAGCTCTGCATTAATTCACTGGAAATATGTGACAAACTTATTGTATAAAATTTTGGTATTTTTTTACATATTTCAATTCAGTATAATACAAACTACAATTCCTGAACAGACCAACCAAACATTCTAATATTGAGGATTCATTAGGAATAGGTATTTGAACAATTTTCTCTATTATCCTACTTTGCAGGGTAATTATATGAAACAATGCTGGGTGACTTTTGCAGGGTTTTCCCATAGGCGGTCACATATGAACTTGTGATCCCAGTAAGAAAGATTCACGGTTGCACACGAACATTTAATCTGCATGCAAATATAAACACGCACAGTCCTCTAATGCACTCATGCATCGATTTGCAATTACCGCACTCTCATATTTTAAATTTAACGTGGCCTGTACTGCGTGACCAGCCCATGCATCTCCTGTTCTAATCTCTTTTCTGGGGCAATTGCAACCGCAGGCACCCTGGCAGAGCACGCTGATGTGCAGCGAAAGAATGATTCCGAGAGCCTTTTGCATGCAGTGCGCCTTGCTACCACAGACCTGTCATAAATAATAGCTTTTTACAGCACCAGGGATCATGGAGGAAGACAACAATGAACTCCTGAAACAGAACTCCTGGAGGAACTCAGACTTGGGCCTCCAGGCTTTCATCCGTTTCCTCCTAACTTTTACAACGGCAGAAAATAACACCAGTATTTTGCATTGATTGAGTTTTCCCCCACACACATGCACAAATACTTACAAACACACACAAACACGCCCAGACTGAAGTCCAATTAATCTAATTTGAAATGAACAGAATCACAAAAAAAAAAAAAAAAAAAAAACACTTTAAATGTGGAATGTATTTTAGAAACACTGTTTGGAGAGCTGCTTTAAAATATTAATCCAGGTTTACGTGAAACTGAAATCATCAAACCCACACAATCTATACCTGTTCTATACAGGACCTGCCAGGTCGTGAATACACTTACATAATGAAGCAAAAGAAGGCCTTTTGACAATCATCAACAAAAGCACCAGACACATTGTAACACGTTGTACAGATAACATTTAAAATGTGCGAGGGCTCTGTGGGCAGTCATCCAGAAGCCTCCTCTGGTTTTTAAATGTCTGAGATAACTATACCTTTTAACACAAGGTGGTTATGTAGCTATTGCTTCTGGACCGTGTGTGTTTAATGCAGCATTAGGCTAAACTGGCGTCACAGCAGAGCTGAAGTTTTTCAGCTCCTCCATGCAGTCTGTGATCATGTATCAGGTGCGCATCCACAGAGGAGACTAAATATCCCGGCCCCCTCATCTACAGCTTTGTGCTGAAATGGGATCTCTGCTGGTTCAAAAGGCCGGGCAATTTTGTGAGGTGCCTGAGGTGTGGAGCAGTAGCCAAAGCTAAACCCACATTTCAGATGAAATTTAAGATAGCCGAAGGAGCGGACAGCTCACCCTGTCCGCCCACGCCCCACGTCAATTTGGCACTCTGAAACTTTGTCATACTGTGCCAAGCTCCCTGCACGCCCCAGTGCTGACTCACGGGATCCCCCCCTGCCAAGGCAGAGTGCTCCGGCTCGCCTCCCTGCAGACACTGTGGGAGGCAGCCCCTCCTAGCTGCCCACTGGCGTGACAGCGTCACCGTGCGCCCACACCTGCCGCCCGTTGGTGCAGCTTTTCAGGTCAGCAAACAGGACCCCGTATTGACCTCAGCAGGCAAGCACAGACAATGCTTTAAAAATACTGACTAATATTTTGATCTGAATTTTAGGAAAACTAAAGGAATTTTACTACTGTTTCAAACCTGCAGTGAGACACTCAAAAAATAAAGCTTGTCAAAAACTTTATTCGTAGCTGAACTGCACACATTGTACGCGCCAAACATTCACACTATAACAGCTAGATAACCATATTTACATTTATTTTGGGTCAGTATACTAGAGGCTACAGCTTCCACAGTTATGATATTAGCTACAAAGGATCAAATGTGGATGTTCGGGAGAAGAAACCCACCTTTGTTAGTAATAGTAGGCTGTTCCCCTAGCAGCAGCTTCAACCGCTTGGCATGGATCTTTCCCTGGTAATGGGACTGTGCCACCACGGCCGAAGTGAAAGACATGTTACACAGGGTGCAGCATTTGTTCCTATCCACGTCGCCTTCCTCGCTGCCCTGTTGGGGTGAGGGGGAATGACAAGGAGGAGCCATAGTTGAACACCATAGAGAGGCAAAATTAGGTTCAGACATTCATTAGGTTGTTCAATAGACGCTACAATGGCCGATAAATAGACAGCCAGACAAATAGCTCTGCCATGGAAGCTGGCACCACTGCCTCGTATGCTCCAGGGCCGATTAAAACGGTGATGTTTCAGTGGAATGAAGGCTCCGGTGGTGAAAGAGCTGCGGTGACCCTGTCTGCATCTGTGGATCTCAGGTAAGCACAAACCTTTCACAGCGCAACTGCCCTTAAAAGATCAGCCACTGCAGTCCCAGATGTACCTGTGCCAGCAGAAAGGCCCACCTGCTGGAATAGTGTCAGCATAGAAATCAGAGCACCTCACACGAACCTGCAGCTGTCCCTAAGACCCCGTCTACACAGCCCGTGGCAGCGTTCGCGATGCCATAATGTGGGACCCGCCTGCAGCTGGAGTGATGTGGTCATTTCATATATGGGTCATCAGAGACAGCAATTGTAGGGAAAATGGCCACACTGAGCTTTTCCATTAGAGGAGCATAAGAGAAAAATATGGGAAGAAAAGCTGTGTTGTAAATGCATAATAAAAATGTTATTACTCTCATAAATAGTCGTATATCTCCACAAATGCACACCCGCGCCCCCCCCAGCACACACTTTTTCCCCCAGAATAAAATCTTAGCTGTGCTGTTGAACAATTTTAGTGGCCAAAGTAGTAATCCCAGCACACATATCCTGACTTTAACACTGTATTTCAGACCTACTAACTGATAAGATTGAAGTCACAGTGACAGTTTTGTTGCAAGACCATTGAAAACAACAGCAACAATTTAAAAATTAGCATCAAGAAAGAAAAAAAAATTTTTTAAATCAAAGTACACACACTCAAACACACAGGAAATAAAACAACTGTGAAACAGCTCACTTTAGTGTTCATTAGAAATGTACCGATCTTATCAGCCAATATTGGTATCGGTTGATACAGGAACAATTGGCTGATGGTCAAAGGATGAGCAGATATTTACCCATCATGCCTGAGCATTGTACGTAACGTACTCACTCTTTCTAACTCGCTGTGTAGCGTTACTTTAACGTTTGTGAGAACAATGTTAGATATGTATTTTGCAAACACTGCTCTGCGAAAATTTCACAAGAATGTAGTATTAAAAACTTTGATACCTCCAATTTGATTGTCATTGTATGCTAGAGCTGGTATTGTTCTAAAATACTCTGATTTAACAAATTTTTAGACTGTAATTTCTTATTTATTAGGATGGCCAGTGCATATGTAAACAGAACTCCCCAAATAATTGGCCATTGGTATTGGTATCGGCATCAAGTTTAAAAATAACTCAGCTATCGGCATCGGCTACAAATTTCCTTATGAACGATGAATGAAATCAAGCTGTTCTTGTGTCTGTCTTTATTGATATGATGTGATGTGCGCACATACACCGGAGTTCATGCTTTGAGACTAAAAATACCAATTTCGATATATAGATGAAACACGATCCTGTCTGCAGAGGAGCACAGAGATAGATTTAACAGAACACAAACTTTAGAGCACTCCAGGAAAGTGCAGAACACAGCCTCCACCCAGTGCTTCACCCACAATCTAAACAAGACATCTTCACTAGCTGCCTATACTGAATAAAGCAGCATCTGAGAAACACAAGAGGGGTGAGCTGAGAACAGGCTGTGCTGTGATGCTCCGTGTTAAGCCACCATTTGACATGCTCTCCCCCCTCTGCCCTCCATCCTCTTCTCTTAAAGCCTCGAGCTGTCCAAGGCTACCTGGCGCAAAGGCTGCTGGATTCTCAGCGGTTTTGAAATGCTAAAGAGCTGAGCTAACTGCTACCGACCTGACAAGATACAACAGAACAGGAGAAGGGGAAAAAATGATGAAATGAAACAGGAGCTGAGGGAATTAACAGAATCTTCAAAGATTGTCCTTCATTTTTAAGTTTATGGTTTCATTAGTATTGAGCACACAACTTTATTGCCTTTTCTACATAAAAAAAACATTTCTCATGATATGTAGTGCTTAGCCCTATTCTGTTGTGATTAATATCCAGATATTGGTAACAATAATAAAAAAAAAAAGATACATATTTGTTGATATGTTTAAGGTGTCTCTTAGGTTAAAACCTAAGTGGTATAATCACTTGTATTTTTAATGTCTTCTGAAAAACAGTAACCATCTCACCTTCTATTGTTTAACAGGTTAAGCTCTGTTAATTTAATTTCCTAAGAACACAGTAGCCAGGTTTTAACAGACTAGAATAAGAGTAGGGTTCATATTCGCTGAGGTAGCTTTTTAAAATGTCAAGCCATCATATAGGAAAACATAGCACAGGTAACAGCTGACATTTGCACCATTTGTCTAGGGAAAAGAAAAAAAAACCCTTGACTCATGTGTACCAGATCTAATCTTCACCACATAGAGACAGACATGTACGGTCAGGCATTTCTAATATTGAAAAAGCGTGTGCTCACAATGATTACAAGCCTGTACCGACAAAATAACTGCTGTGCTGCATTTTACAACAAGTTTCAAAGGAAGATGTTTCCGCAGAAAATTCACCCTCGTACCCATTCAACTGAAGAATAATAAAATAATATTTTTGATTTGCGGGCTATAAATTCACTTTGCTTAGCTTATGCATATGAACATAAGTGTTTGCTGAAAGGACAGCAAAGTCAGACGGTATGCCTGTGCTTATCCCACAAAAGGGCTGTTCTGAACTACAGCTGCATCTTAATTAGCTGATGTTAGCTTTCTTACAAACAGTATGTGAAACATCGAGGTCTCCTTCTCCAGGCCAGGTTACCTTTGCCCCAGCACAGTCTATGTTCCAGGCGATCCTCTGCACATCTTCACATCTGTGCAGGAGGTAATTCTCCATGTCACGCAACCCCGGCTGCCTTTGATCCACTTTTTACCTTGTGGGGGCACAAGTATGTAGGACATTTTAACACAAGGATGCGTTTGAGGGAATAAAACAGCATAACAGAATGAGTCTCTGACTGTCTCATCCACTGCTGATGATGGTCTCCTGAAGGTCTGTTTAGGTCTCTTTTAGTCCCTTGGCTTTTTTACTCTTTCAACAAAGGACCTCCGCAATGCACACAAGTTTAAGTAGCTGCCCTGTTCACAAAAAAGGGAGAGAGCAAAACTCAAAAAGAAACAAAAGACCATGTAGACGTTGTATTAAAATCTGAGAGACAAATAGCAGAGGTACTACACTAATTACATTACTGAGAGTGAGCTCCCTTGAGGAATTATCCTTCTTTGATCGCTGGGACCATTAATGCTTTTTTAAGGCCAGTTTTTTTGTGGTTGGTCATCCTAGTTTCTCTACCACACGTGCTCCTTGTAGACTGCTCTAAAAAAAGCAGCACAGAGCAGTACGTTCTCAGAACTGCTGCCATGTCTCTCAGAGGCAAACCTCTATCTGTAATTAACATAGGTTCTGCAGATTTTAGAAAAAATACATCTGTAATTAGATGTAAACCAGTGAATTGTCACTTTTCATGCAAGTCGTTATTTTAAGCTAAATTCACGTGGAAGAAAGTGCAAATTAGTCTGGAGGACAAAATAAAATACATGTGAATCTATTTCTAACAATGTGTGCAGTGTTAGCTTGCTAAAAATAGTATCCCACACATGTTAGTGTCTAAAAACTGCTCTTTCTGACAAATATACTTCTGTTAGAAATTACCATTTAGTTCCTCCTATAAATATTTAGTTCCCTTAAATGAGTATGGTGCTACATTAGCTACTGCAGCTGTAAACGAGACAATTATGCTCTTCTGTGATAAAACTACTGTGACCTAATTGGGCTACAAACAAGACGATGAACACTGTTGTCTTGGAGCAAAGCAAATATATCTATTTTTTGTAATGGTGTTTTTAGGTTAATATTACACAGACAAATGAAACCATGACAGTCCCCAGACGCAGTAAGTTCAGACGCTAAAAAAAGCGGTTCCATAGTGCAGTGAATTCAAATGCTAGGAGAAAATCAAGCAAGCCAGAACGTAACAAATACTGACCATACAATGACATTTTCACCCGTCAAGCATATCACATATCATATTTAAATACTTCATTTATAAAGTAAAATGTACATAAGAAGCGATTTGTATTTTAATATTTCTAAGGGTTAACATTTAATAGAAACTTCTCAAGACCACTGATCAAAGATGAGCAGGGACTGCTGCATACAGCTTTAAGAATGTTAATCTACTGGTCTGTTAATTAGAAATATAAACTTAAATGACACACATGTCAACTTGTGATTATATGGTCACACCACTATAATATGCACTATGAGTCCTGTGGGAATGGAGGGGAAAGTATGAAAATAAAAGAGATCGTAATCTCTTTGATGTAAGCCACAATGACCCTGATGTCCTGCATGCACCACACACACACTCAGGAGCGCGTGGAGAAAATGCAGCATTCACACACTGTTAATCAGCCGTCGCATCTTAACTTGAACCAGGCAACAGTGAGAACATTTGATATTTTCAGTTTTGCGATAGGCAGACAAGCAAAGCCTTGTCAGCTAAATGCCTTTGGGTTTGTTGTGGAACTTTACCAGATTACTTTCACAATATACCTTTTTCGAGGTTTTTTTTTTTTTTTAAACATTGTACGCAGGAGCTAAAAAAACTGTATAAAGGCAAAGTAAAAGGCAAAGCTGACAATAGATTACAACCCCATCCTGTCTGTACCTTTCACACTTTATTTTTGCTGTTTTTGTGGTTTTTTTTCTAGACAGCTTGACATTATTAAAAAGGGATTTCTATTTATTTTCTTCATAAGACATTACAATTAGTGTGTGTAAACACACAGCTCTGAGTGCTGAACTGCAGGACTGTGGAACTGCATTGCAGAGACCTAATGCTGAAAATCAGTGTCAAAAAATAAATAAATAAATAAATAAAAATTGAAGGTAGGACATCAGATTTTCACCACACTTGCAATATTGTGCAATGGGCCTGTAAAAGCCAGAATCCCCAGTCGAGCAACTTGGGGGGGGGGGGGGGCAATCAACTTTCACTTTGACAGTATTTGCTGGATACCTGTGATTATCTACTCACTCTTGTGACAAAGTTTGAGACACATTCCGTTATTCTTTTAGATCTCACAAACTGCAACAACGGCAAGGCAAGCCAGCATCCAAAAAACTCAATGCACAGTCTAAGTACCATAAAGTGTCCAACAGAAATGTTCTTGGATATATTTAGTAAGCATGCTGAGCTACTGCAGTACCTGTGTGGAGTAACAATTTAAAAAAGTACGTGACCATGTGCTCCAATGTGAACAGTGCACTAACTGTACTAGTACACTCCAAACCAGGTACCAAAAGTGGTGCAGGATACTGCAGCGATGACAAAACCAAAAGGAAGTAATGAATCTATAAAGAATAAAATGTATGTGGCATGAAAATACACAGCTCTTGCCTTTCACAAAAATACCCTGTGCCAGCTGAGTCTCTTCACGGTATTAGTTACTGGCAAAATGCTCAACCTCTGAAAATCATGAAAGTATGATCTGGTTAGCCAGTAGAGGTGGGGTAGGGGATTTAGGGGGGGAATTCTGATACTGATGTAGCTGCTGCTGTTTGAAGGCTTGTATGAAAACTGTTACAGGACTCTGGAACACAGACTCACATTCCTTCTTTCACACTTTTTTTGTTGGGGGGGGTGGTGGCCTCTGTTTGGCTCTCCATGTTATGCAGGCACGCGTCCACATGGACATATCTAAAGTACATGTGTACACAAATGCTCAGCTTCATATACTAACAAGCAGCAGATTCATGAAGAACATTTTGACACCACATTCTATTTTTTTGCATCACACCACACCTGCAGAGCACATTTATCCCTTCTGCAAACTGCCATTACTCCCCAGATACATTACTGTGCACTTTATCAAGTGTTACACAACTCCACCCTCAGGTCACTGTTAGGGAAGTGCAGAAGCGGATGGCAGGCCTGCTTTATTCCACAAATGGGGGGGGTGTTAGAGCAGGCTTCTCTGCATAATGAATGTTCTGATGAAAATGCGTTTAATATCACAGAGGCTTGTGTTAGGAGCATGAAGCAGGACTAAGTTATGTTACTCAGGTGTCGGTGTGGGGGATGGGACACTGCAGCCTGCAAGTACACAGAGTGTAGGAGGATCGGAGAGCAGGTTTAAGTGCAACAGAAAAATACATTTTCAGGTTTGGAAAGAGGCACAATGTAATGACTGAATGGTTTGTATGTGTGAATGTACAAAATCACTGGCGTATGCTTTAGGTATACCTATGTATATACAGTATATGTGTGTGTGTGTGTTTTCGTTTCTACTATCCATTGACAACACCTGTAAGCTGTTTGGCACAAAGCTAATGATAAATGTGAGATAAAGGTAAAGGTTAGGTTTTAAATGCCTATTAACAACTTTTAGAGAATGTCGTCATTCAAGCATGCAATTGTTCATAAATTCATTCCTTTAACTTCAAGACTTTGAGATTACTTGAGGCAACACATGCTGCAAGGTAGAAGAGACCCCAGATAGAATGTCAACTCAAGGTGTGGTCCTCACACACACACTTATACTCTAGAGTTGCCAAATGCACAAGATAAAAGCAGCCCTCCTGGGTCAAACCAGTGTACATCATTTCAGATAATTATTAGTTCACAGGAGAATAATAAGCTTTAGTGGAGCAAAATCTCCTAAGTGGGAGAGGTAAGCACTTGCAGATTTTTTATGTTTTCCCTGACGTTTTTCTCCTTCTCTGTTCACTGACAGAAAAGAAAATTAATCAATTATCACATACTGGCAACAAGCATTGTGAAAAGCAAAAAGTCAGAATCTTAACAGTTCCTTGAGGTATGCTGGCCACCATTTTTATATATATTTACTTAAAGCAATCTGTGGTCTAACATGCAGCAGTATTTGTATTCAAGTCCAGCTTCAGAAGAAAAGTCGAGTAATGCGGAGGAGTGGATCACAGTGGTAGGCGATATTTTCAGTAGGGAAAATATACATTGTGTATATGTGAGGAGGATAACAATGAGGATGATGGCCTTTGACAGTCAAGCACTGTATATTCCTAACTTAAAGCCTCTGTACCACATGGTGTATCATAATCCCCTATGTGGATGGCCTGCTTAAAACAGGAAACAACTGACATTTCTACCTGACAAGTTTTATTTCACTTTAACTACTTCTTGTCATGTTGTGCCTGTTATACCCTTCTGTGTCCCTTAGGTGTTCATTCTGATAATGTCATTAGTGGTTTCCACTTGTGTTCTATTTCCTTTTGCCTATTTAGTCCCTGGCTGGTGATTGTGAATAGGATTGTCCACAGTGCTTTGTATCCTTAGATGCCTGTTAGTCATGTTCTGCCCTTGTTTCCCTTTATTACCTTGCCTTGCCCACTAATAAACCCCCTCTTACAATTGGACTCCGCCCTGCCTTGCAATTCATGACACTTATCCAGCATCTCTTTATTTCAACTTTCTAAAGTCTGTTATAGCATTTAGGACAGCTGTAGTCACATTTAGTCAACCTGTAATAATCAGCACATACAACTGTGCAAACAAGCAGTGCCCACAAACAAACAGATCATTATTTTACATACAGCAAGTGTGCCTTGGGACAGGACACCAGCGCAAAAAGGTGGATGGGTTTGTGAACACACTGAACAAGGGCAACTGAAATACATGTCTTTGGACAGTGGGTGGTGATCAAGGGAAGACCAACACAAGCAAATGTAGAACATTCACACTGCAGGCGTAAGGGTATGATGCTACACACTGAGCCACTGTACAGAACTCCTATTCTCTGTATATTACATAAACACAACAGCTGTTATGACGCTGTCATATTACATCTCCGCTGCGTTGCTGGACAACATCACAAATAAGCCTGGTTCTGTTAAAAGCAGGAATTTAATGGCCTATTGCTCAGCTTTAACTGCCTTAACATTTCAAAGCAGAGTCCAATTCCCTGCCACTGAACACGTGAAAATGTCAGGACACTGGAGGCTTGTTTTTTCCATTAAGCAGATTTACGATGCCTCAGACAAGTGAAAGAGTCTAGGGAGACCATACTGGAATTTATGAGTGACAGTGATGGCGTGACACTTTGTGCTGTGTAAAGTTCTGCAGAATTATTTGTAAAGCTGCAGGGTATCCATGAAAACAGGTTACCACATCGACCATAGACAAGCTAACCTCATGTGACTGAAGGCAGCACCAGTAAAAGCCAGTGCTTGGAACCTGAATTCAGGTAATTGTTTTAAGTGCCCTCTACCTAATCAAGACCAGTTAAATAAATCTACCAAAAATCCAAAAAGGAACATGTCTTATGGACATATTTCCAGTAGATGATTATATGTACCCAGCAAGACATAAATGTCCATAGAAATTAACTACATAAGTGAGATGTTGCATTAGATTATTTTTATGCCTTAATATTTAATTTCCTCTACAGTATCACTTGTTTGAATACCATTCAGTATAAGTAAAAATGTAAACACCACCACAAAGCTTCTTATTTACGCTCAAGGAAAATGTGCTATCAAAAGCAGAACTGTCTCCTGTCTATACATGGAAGACACAGGTTGATTTAAACACTACTAATTAAATAAAAGTGGGTCTCACTGGACCCATTCAATCAACACAGGACTCTAATTGGATCCACTCTGATGGCTCATGCATCAAATTACAGAGTTAAGAGGTTGGGGGAGTTTTAAGTGTCCTTTGGGGGGCCATGTACCTATTAGTAACTGATGGCATCAGCTGATTTGTACAGAACAGATGGACAGGGCCTCATTCTGCTGCTGGTCCATCCCACACCGGCCAGAGCAGACTGCTATTCTCACTTACATGGACTACCACACTCCAGCCAAAAATCAAAAGTGCATGTGTTGGATTTCACTCAAGTCTCACCACTCAGCACGGAGGGGTGAGGTCTAACTGCAAGTGTTTCTCCTATTAGTTATTGTAAAAAACACTACATTTCCAACTGTGACAAACCCTAACGAACTCAATAATCCATTCCATTCTCCAACAGAAAATGCGACCAAGAAAATATGGATAAAATGTGGGTAAAACATGCAACGTTACCTCAGTAACAATATATTTTCCCCCACTATTTCATAACTGAGTGTGCAAGCAAGTGGTATCATATACCCAGTTCCATACAAATAAGGGAGAAAAAGTGAATCAGTTGATCAATATGGGGAGGAGGTGCTGTCCAAACCTTAGGATTCCTACCATTCAGCACTGGCTGTGAAAAGTAATGTACACAGCAGTGTCCCTTCTAACACAACATTGGCTTCAAAGTCTTCATCCCTAGGTAGTTTTAGAGGATTCCTAAAACTAAGAACAAACAGCATTAATATCAAACAGCCCTTGGGGACACAACAAGCATTCAGTAAAACTGAGCTGACTCAAACTTCTCGCATTTCCAGGGCTTTCTCTTTGTAAGCTTATTTAGGTTTTGAACTCATAAGTGCCTTTGATAGTAAGGACATGTGAGCTACAAGTCTCTGAACTTGGTGAAAGCATGGCGTCAATCTGACAATTTAATAGTTTGAGAGAGTGACAGAGGAAAATAAAACAACTTTAAATGATGACCTTGCCTTTCAAATAAACGCTAAAAGCATACACCAATGGACTGTAAAAAAAAAAAAAAAGACAAACATTAACACCCAAATTTCATTGTGGTCAGTTGTACAATGACAATAAAGTAATTCTATTCTATTCTATTCACCCTTTATTGTTTGGTAATTCCAGTACCTATCAGGCAAGAATCCTGCACTGTCTCTGTGGTGAACTAAAATTTCCATTACTAATACTTGGTGAAAATCAAGGAACTAGTAGGGGAGGGTTAATATTTTCCTGACAAGAAGAATGTGAGATCTTACCAAGCAGACGTTTCCCTTACTGAAAGGCACTGGGCTCATATTAATTACAGCCACCTCCTTATATCACTAGCTATACTCGACCTCCTAACAGGGTTGGAGGTTTGTTTCTGTTTGGGCATTATTACAGCTCTGTTCCAGCAGTCAGGCACGCAGATGGGAGTAAATAAACAGTCACAGATGGAATGCCGCTTTTGAAATGGCTATTTTTCCAGCTGTATTTATACAGTTGGCGAAAACGGTGAGCATGACACTGCTCAAGGGCAGGATTCAGCCAGCATAAATTTCAGCACCACCGCTGACCAAAAGGAGCTACAAATCTGACTTCATGCATTGCAGATTTATCCTTCCTTTACTGGGATGCTTAGCAAATGCATGAGTGTAAAATTATCAGACTTTGAAATCTGTTACATTTTTACGTGTTCAGGGTTCTTTTAACTAGCATTGCTTCTCTTTATGGAACTTAAACTGACAACCTCCATGTCCTTTGTCTAACTCACAAAAGCTATGGCTCTCAACCTGAGCACCAAAGATCAGAGGTGTGTGCCAGGACAGCCTGCTCTGAGGTGCTCTAAATTAGATTTGCACATATTTAAAAAACACACTGTTATTGGATAATCAGTAAGTATAAGTAAGCATATCAAATTACAGTACTACTTTTTCCTGGTCCCCATGTAAAACAGTACTCTGTGTGTGTGTGTGTGTGTGTGTGTGTTTGTGTGTGTGTCTTTAGATCACATTTTTAAATTATGAAAAGATCATTAGTGCTACAGGCTTTACACACGGCTCCCTGTCAACACAGCTTTACTTCGGAACTTGGTGTACTTCGGAACTTGCGACTCCGCCGAGGTGGCTGATGCAAACCAAAGCAGTACAGGTTTAATGAGTCACAACTTGTTAGTCGTGCTGCTCACGCTGTCCTACATGAGCAGACTCTCGATGCCTGCTTTTGCTCAGCAAACGCACGCCGACACTGCGACTGACACCTGGCTTCCCTCTCCTCGTGCGCGCTCAAAAAAACCTCGACTTGCCAAACACCTCTTCTCAGCACCAGCTATCAACCAGGAGACAGACAGCAGAACTAAACTGCGACTGCCAACGAAAAGCAATAGTCTTGTAAAATTTACAGAACAGCCAGCTGCAATAATGCGGATGCACAATGGCATCCCGCAGCTCTGCATTTCATCGTTCTCAAAGATCAGTGGTGCGGCGCCGCTGTGGACTGGGAACCAAACTTGGCAATTGTTGTCAGAAAAGGGCATGAATAAAAGTGACACCTGAAGTCAGGATCCCCCCCCTCTTCAAAAAAAAAAAAAAAACAAAAACAAAAAAAATTAAGAAATGCACTTCTCAGCCAATCGTGAAGCCTCTATACAGGTAGTTAGTGTGCTCAGTGCCCAGGAGAGACGGATTAAATATGCTTACGTTGTCTGTCCGAAGTTTCTTAGCAGGGCAGCCGCCGTCCGCTGGGTGCAGCATGTAATAGAGTCGCACTTTGTTTGCATGTTTCCGGCTCTGGAAAAGAAACGGCAAAGTGAAGCTGAAACTGTAGCAAACGTCTCCTGAGGTGTGCAACACTATTGTACATTATTTTAAAAAGAACAAACTGTGTATCATTCTGCGACACATGCACGAGTGACAGGGTGGGGGACACAAACCGGTGGATATCAGTTTCTATTCAGATATTATTGGCAATAACAGTAAAAAAATAAATAAATAAATAAAAAATCATAGGAAGTCACAGCAAAGAATAGTTTGTAAGTGATCATGGATTGCAAGTTCATGTAAGCTGCAACATCTTAAAAAAAACTGATAGATTTCATAGTGCGTAATGCTTTAACAAAGCCATTTGTTAAAATAAAAGTTTTAAAATGTTCAATACTTTACTGCTTCAGTTTTCAAAAAAAAAAAAAAAAACCAGCCCTAGTATTTGATTTAAGATGTCGCTACATTACAGGAGACAGAAAACCACCTTTAAGCCACTCAGCAAAAGTTTTGGCCTTAATGAACCATTTTAGTTTTGTCACCCACAAGTGAGGTGAGCCACATACTAGAAAGCATGCTGTACTGGTGCATAATTTAAGGAGCTCTGATAATCAGCATACAAGTGGTCAGAATGACCACAGAACTGACAGCCTGTCTTTCTGGTCAAAACTTAGGCAACAAATTAATGGTGTCATAGAAGAAAACAGTCCAAAATGCAGGAAAGTATCACTGTCCTGTTTTATATACCAGTGGATAATATATTTTATATATTATACAATTCATGTTTTTAAAATCTACGTTGACACAATTATGCTGTGCATTTGCTAATACCTTAAAACAGGCCTGCATATGCAAGCATACTGTTATTGGTTCTGGCATTAGGAATTGTTTTATTTTACATTGTTTTATGATTGTTAAACTTCTTAAATGGTGAATTTAGCCACAATGTTCTAAGTGGACCTCACCTCATATACACTGCATATACACTAAGTATAGCTAATGAAGAGGGAAGAGGACAAAAAAGACATGGATGCAACTAATTTACAGGTACTGTCATCACATATTGCTAAATCCGGTGTCATAGCTGCAGTTCGACATTTTGAGGTGAAAAACGTATTTGCCAGTAATGCGTGTTTGGTGGATAACCCAGTAGGAATTTTGCCCAGATGGGAATAAATCCTAGACAAAGATTTCTGCTGGTGAGCAGCACGTTGAGTAATGGAGTCTCCGCTGGGGCAGAAAGCTGGAGTTTTCAGGTGACAAAGATGCATGGCCAAACTCTCATTGTGCAGAAGTTCTGTTCCATGCTCACTATGGAGGGGAATCTAATTCAGCCTTACACAGAGCAGCACAGCTAAGCAGGACGTGCCCATGTTTGCCACTTTTTCAGTCTGAGAAGCAGAAAGAAGCTACATCATGGATGAAGAAAATTTAGCATTCCTCTACTCCAAGAACGAGGTGGTCAAAAAAAGACTGCACCACTTTTCAGACTCCTGCAGTCACTCTGCTTTTTATTATTATTATTTTATTTTTAATCAACTCACTCTTCAACTTTTTACAGTCAGCTATAATTACATGTTTACACTGACTAATTTAACAGCTCAATGGTTAATGACTCCGAACGGGCAGCTAACCTTCCACAGCAGAGGATGATTAGTTAAGCAAACAGAGACAAGGTCAATTCTAGTCAGACAAGTGTGCAGAGTGACCTTCTAGTGGGTGTTCTCTGGGGTGGGGGGTGAGCTCCTGATGGGTGCTTTTTGCAGAGGGATGATAAGCTGTCAGACACAGATATGCCCCCCATAGAGGAGCTGAGTTCTGAAATGCACTCCACAGTCACACAATTGCACCCTTCTGCACATCACCTGAGAAGACCCACTTCAAAACTCAGTAGCAAAGACTTTTCACTCAGTCAGGCTTTAGAAATTAATACTGTGGTACATTTTTAATCAGGTACAAATAAAACATACTATAACTTTTAGCGGACATATATTTTTTACATTTTGGTTTTAATTATGCACCTTCTTCGATGAATTACTGCACAGAAAACCACGGGGGAAGGAAAATTTAGAACAGCAGTAGATTAACTGATACAATTTAAAGACACATCTGTACATGCTGTGATCTGCTCAATGATGCGGATTCCGTCTGCGACACCTGCAGTCTCACCTGCACTCTCCATCCAACATCCTTGGCAGTGTAGGTCCTTATCTGTCAATTTTATATTTTTTTCCCAGAGTTTAAATATAAAATTTTACATTAACTGCTGCTCTGCTCAATCAAACCTGTAGCCACTGACAGATGAATCTCAGTTCAGTCCATTACTGTCAGACCACGCAATGTTCAACTACGCATTTTAAACTAAATAAACGGGCCTGTTCATGTCATGGTAAAATTTATACATCCGCATAGTTCCCCAGACTCGGCTCCCACTTCTGGTTTGTTAGTGGTGATATTTCACTGCTCAACACTCACGTTTCATTCACAACACAGATACTCAAACTTCATGTGTGGTCACATCATAGTGATGTACTTCATGTGTGGTCACATCATAGTGATGTACTTCATGTGTGGTCACATCATACTGATGTACTTCATGTTACGCAAAGCATACCGACTGACACAACAAACATTTTAAAGAGCATGACAAAGTTAGAACTATGAGGATTTCATGAGCTTAATCATCCATCCATCCGCTATACCGCTTGTCCAAGGCAGGGTCGCGGGAAGCCTAGAACCCAACCCGGTAGACACAGGGCAGGGGAAACCCAGGGTGGGGCACCAACCCACCACAGGGCGCGCACGCACGCACGCACACACACACTACGGGCAAGTTGGAGACACCAATCAACCTAAACTGCATGTCTTGGGACTGTGGGAGGAAACCGGAGACCCCAGAGACATTATGTTATTCCATCTGATTAATTAGACATGGTTACATTCATCCAAACAATGCAGCTCAGTTCACCATATCACTCAGCCTTTAATATGTGGTTAAATTTGTGGGTGACGTATAGACGTGCCTTGTGATGTAACCTACGTAAATTTGGTGTAAGAAGTAGACATGCCATATACTCGTATCATGACGTTCCAGAGATGGGCTTTATATCACCACTACTCTACATCTGAATTTCAGATGAAACTTGCCGTACTATACTGCTTCATTTACAAGTACCCACATTATGCATGTACGCTGTATAGTGAAGGAAATAAGAAATGTTAAAATTATCAAAAGTGTAAATATTATAATGTTCAGATCATTCTACAGGGCATCCTTAACAGCGATAAAACACGCTTACATTTTGACTTATATAAATCCAAAAGGGGGGCGAGACGTTTGCCGTTGTGCGTAAGCGAGACAGCCTATCCAGCCTGCCAGAACACCTCAGACGCAGACTGAGGAGAGGATTAGAAAAACACGAGATCAGCGAGCACGTAATCGTAATGCAAAACGAAAGAGATTAAATTCCCACAAAAGCCTGGGAGGCATTAAAGTTCAAACAGCTGCAAAAGTGACGCATTGCTGCACTTGCTGAAGCCCGGGCGTCGCAGACATTGGTGCCGAACGATGATGTCGAACAACCGGTCCGCATGCTCCAGCGTGCCGCGAGCAAAGTGTGACATTTCAAGCTGTGTTAATTAATCAATCGTACCAGCTCAGCAGCAGGGGCTGCGTTTGGTGGGAGATAACAGTTCTTGCTAACATTTCTGAGTTTCCAAAAGTGTGACTAAAACAAACAAAACTAAACTTTATTTTCGTACACACCCGCAGCGGGTTTTTGCATAAGATGTCTGCGTTTACAACTTTCTTACATTGTCATGTATGATGGGGAGTCCTGACTGGGTTTTGCAGTCAAAGCCAGACTCACAGGGATGGACAGTTCAGAGATAAGAGCACTATAACACAACGTTAACACAACTATAACACAACGTTCCTTTAAACGTGTTACAAGGACAGTGAAAGGCTAACATTTAACTACCAAAACCATCCCAGCACACATTCCCACATATCACAGTTTGAATAAAAACACTGTCATAAATACCTCCCATTTGTTACATTATCACAAAACTACCGAATGCCCTTTCTTTAACCCTAATCCTTAATCTTCAAACACTACTAATAAAAATGAATGGCAACTCTATCCCACACATGATCGTAAATGCTAGACTTTGTTAAAGGCAGTGACTCACATTAGCAGTATGTAAGCACACATTTCCCAGATCAGGTATGTCTTCCCCCACTTCCTTGAGGAGATTTTTTTAGAAACTCTATAAATCAGGCTACACTAGTATGACGTGCCACCGCAACGCACTGTAATCTTTTTGGCATGCTTGCATAGCACTTACGTCATAAACAAGGTCCTCGGAGTGATGGAATTAAAACGAGGAGCACCACCAAAGAGATAGAAATACGAAGTTACATCATACCATTACCACATGCAATGATTTGCAATGTTCTGCTTCTGTTTTCTTCCTGGATTTACTGTCACTATAACAAGTCAGGTAAAACTCTGAGACTTTATGGAGCCAGGAAAACTGCATTTCACTGTTACATTTGTATCACATTCTCGCTTAATTTACCACGGTTTACCATAAAGCACCAGTAAGCAGTGGTGGATAAGTCAAATGTTTGAAAGGAGCATCAAAACCTCCTACTCCCTCTTTCCGAATAGACCATCACACCATCTACTGTAACTACTGCTGCCAATTCTGCTTATACTGTCCTATATGAAAACATGTACCGCAATCTTTAGACAGCCCACATTTACAATCTGGGCTTTAAACAGCTGGGGAGAATTTGTTTAAGGCAGTTAATTTGATTGCATGCTCCTAATGTGTGAGCCAGTAAGTGCTCCCCAACTGTGAAATGCAGGTCATTACAGTGTGTAATGGCACCCTGGCAACCAGACTCCTCCTCCTGGCTGAAATGTCATTCTCCTGCGCTCTTCATTAGCAATGGCTGCTGGCAGAGCTGAATGGCAGTCCTAAGGTCACTCCAGGCATAAATGACAGGACAAATCATCCCAATGCCTCTGTCCACAAATGCAGACGGTGGTTCGACATGAGTCAAAACCATGCAAAACATTAAGTGTGATAACTGCAAAACACTTCTCTTGGTCCATGAACTTTGGGAGGTAGGAGGACAATAATTATGCATGTCCAAAATAAATAAAATATTTCTGTAATATAAAACAACCAGACATATGTGTTTACTGTGCAATAAGACCTCTCTATATACAGGACTAATTAAATGTTTTTTTTTTTAAATGTTGGCAGTATACATAACCTTTTTTTAAAATCTCCTGAGGGTTAAACATTCATTCATCTTCTAAACTGCTTCATGCTGTTAAGGGTCGCAGGAGCCCACCCCAGGAGACGTAGGGCATAAGGCAGGGGACACCCAGGGCAGGGCGCCAATTTACCACAGGGCACGCACACACACTACTGGCAATTTGGAGACACCAATGAACCCAACCCATGTGTCTTTGGACTGTGGGAGGAAACCGGAGAATCCGGAGAAATCCCACCCACAGGAAGAACACTCCATACACACAGACCCAAGGCGGGGATCGAACCCCAGGCCTGGCAGTACAAGGCGACAGTGCTAACCACCACGCCACCATGCCGCCTGTATTAAACATATGGTTCTATATTACAAGTTACAGTGAAGAGTTTATGTGGATGAGATTGTTCTTTGGAAACCAAGAGGAGCTTTATCTGCAAAGACAAATGAAGAACTTGAACGCTACAAGGATATTTACTGCACTATGACAGCAAATGTTGTGGTACACAGGCAGAAAAGATTAATGAGTAATGATGAAGTACACAAACGTATTCCCACTTCACTTAATTTAGTGTTTGTGCCATCTTTCAGACTAGCGAAAAGAATGATGTAATGGAATGCATGCAGGTGGCATGGTGGTGTGGTGGTTAGCACTGTCGCCGCGCACCTCCAGGCCTGGGGTTCAATTCCTGCCTTAGGTCTGTGTGCGTGGAGTTTGCATGTTCTCCCTGTGCTTGGCGGGTTTTCTCCGGGTGCTCCGGTTTCCTCCCACAG
>JABJVR010048419.1:0-24505 GCA_025773905.1 Chitala chitala
TTTTTTTTTTCTTTTCTTTAAATTGTCAGTCTTTTTCCACATCCAGTTAAATACATATCTCTTTTTGTCATACTGATTTTAGAGAAATATATTTGCACCAAAGCAACATATAATATTTTTTGACTATTTAAAGTGGTCATGTCCTAAAACTGACAGTATAACCATACCAAATGGCTCCATTATGGTTTGAAAGAAATTCAACATGCTTGTAAAGGCATTCTAATATTTAAACGTGTTCTAACCATTGATTTAGCATATTTAAGGGTTTTTGCCAGTTTATGCCACTTTTGGTGGTGCAAACCTGTTTGCGCCGGGGCTGTTTAAACTGAGGTTAAAACCGGTTAATACCACCTGTCGGCGTAAACCCTGCAACCCTGACAGGCTAGTACCTATAAGAATAGTCTCTGGTGAGGCCACTCGCTGGTAGCAGGAACTCTAACAGATGTGTGTTTCTTTCAACATTCCACATTAATATAAAAGGTTGCTGGAACATGTGCAGTTCCATGAAATTAATGCACACCCATATGACATCTCTGGACCAATAACCATTTAGTATTTGCCAACACTGTGGTATAAGCCTGAATGATTTAACATAAGTATCTGTGGCAGTTGCAATGATATGGTGCAGGTAGTTTTAAATGAAAAGGTGTTTCTGGACATGTCTGGTCAATTAGGAGGCATACAGTAGAATGATGTCAGTCCTGTATCATCGTACAACAAAAAAAAAGTAAGCGTAAGTAATTCTGATCTCCAAGTCGTTGAGCTGTTATGTGCAGCCTTTTCTGTTTTTGGTACAGGTTGGGTACACAATTTGACGTCGGCAATTTAAGGAATGTCTTTTTAAGAGCCATACGTGCTCGAGAGGGGAAGCACACTGTCCTATGCGCTGTCCGCACAGTAGGGCACGACGCTGTTGGGCCAGTGAAAAGCACGGTAAGACGTTGGACTTTTGGTGGAACTGTGACTTCGTTGGAGGTAAAGCTATAAACTGGATGAATGGGAAGCGCTTAGAAAGGAAGCGGCAAGTTCTCTTACTGATATTTCCTTGAATTTATACAATATTTTTTTCAACATTGGTTTTGAATACCTAGACAATGGATTCTAAGAACACATTGCTTATATAAAATAAAAAAATAAATAAATAACAAAAAAAAAAAAAGTTTGGGCTGTAGAGAATGGTACTTCTGGAGGCCTCATTGAGTGGGTGTGAAACCTCATGAGTTTTGGTCTGCCTGTGCTGGGGCTTCAGGTCCCACATGCATGTGCTGATGTACACCTCAGGATTATCCTGAACCCCCACGCAGTGCTGGTTCTTATCCTCCGTCGTTGTCCCTCCCCCCAGTTCCCCAGCATTCCTATTCAGAGAACAATGGTATTACTGAGGAGCTGGTTTCATGTCTGCCTGGGATGAGCTTTCCTCTGTACGACCTGGAGGGGTGGCACCTGCCCCTCTGTAGACTGTAACCCACCCAAGCTGTAGTCTCACACTCTGTACGACCTGGAGGGGTGGCACCTGCCCCTCTGTAGACTGTAACCCACCCAAGCTGTAGTCTCACACTCCTGTTTTAGCAATAACATGTTGTGAAGCACAAGCCCGAGTGTAAGTGCAGGGGCTGGAGGCTGGAAATGGTGGGAGACTGAGGGGGGGGGGGGGTGAAGAATGTGAGTAGGGGCTACAAAGGCCCCAGCAGTCTCTTTTTGCCCCCTCCCCTTGCTGTGCCTGGGACAGGATCCATGGGAAAGCTGGGACTTTGCAGTAGACACACAAGGCCTGACTGCCGGCTGTTTTGTTTGTATCCAGAAGAGCTGAACCAATTAGTATAGAAATCCGTCCAGCTGGGGGTAGCCTGTTGCCCTCTGAGAAAAGGTATTGCTGCCCCTGAGATTGAGAGTTCACTGCCCCACACAGACACACGCATGTGCATGCATGTGTAAAGTGGTCTTTTTATATGTAAAACAGTGTTTGTGTTTGAGCATTGTCAGAACTCATGTAAAACCAGACTTCAGAGAGCTTCGATAGCCTGCTGAAACGTGGTTCGTTACATTGTTGGTAACGGTAAAGTTTTCACTTTGTCCAATGTGCTTGACCTATACGATGAAGTATTGGAGTGCACCGAGTTTTTAACTTGGGGACAACATGGATTGTGATGTTGTTGTGCTGTAATTGTACCTTGCCCAGTTTCTGGCAGGCATACTCTGTTTCCATTCAGTGAATACTGTAAACCTACCTATGTGTGTTTCATGTGCATATCTCATTTTAATTCTTATAAACCGTTTTCTTTTCCTTCAGTTCCGCAGGGCACTGTTAGTAAAGTTTTTCCAGCTTTTTTTTATTACGCTGTGCGTTATTAAATGCATATTTGATATTCTTGTCTTATAACCTTAGCATATGTGAGGTTCAGGAAATCAGTCACATTTTTTGCCTTGTCCTTTAAAGTACAGTAATTCAGTATTTGCTCATCTTTTACAGATGTAGCAGTGTTGACCATTCTTATAGGTGCACTGTTTAAATTTGTACAGAGGTTGAATGCTGTTGAACACTAAATGGTTAATTATAGCAGCCCTCCGATGGCAGGGACCAGTGTGTTTGGCAGTAATCAGGGATGATCTGCATATTCACGACATCAGGTGATGAGCAGACATTGATTCGTTACACCTGACCATCTCTCCTCACTGGTTTAATCGTTGTTTCTCGAGTGTGGAAATCGATTAGACGTCTGTTTCACTCTGACTGAAGAGTGTTTGCTTCTCGGTGGTTCCTGCAGGCATCGCTGTCTTCTTGACTGGTTTAAAAACGGGGCCCGTTAACCCTGCTGGCTTTCGATTTGCAACTACAGGGCACGGGTGGGGAGGAGGGGTTGTTGGACGACAGCTGTTGCTGTGATGTATCCACATTTAATGAACGTGGATAGCTTAAGTTCTTGTGTCAAACCCGCTATCACGTGCATTTTATTACTTTTCCTGTGTTATAACATCTCAATGTCAGCATAAGACTTCATCTGGTTTTTTCCCCAACTAGGAGAGGAGAAAGAGGCTCCCTGCTGCCATGCCTCTCTGTCACTTTTCCTTAACACCCTCTCTTCAGTTATGGTGCTCCTGGCGTGGAGTTCACAAGTTCTCACAAAGAGATGGCTACTGTCACACAGATTCACTTCTTGCACGGGCAGGTAGGAGCCTTCTTCGCCGTCATAGCCAACCTGGGCAGGTAAACAGCTGGGTGCACAATTTAATTTTGGCGTAAGCATGCCATTTCAGCAGAATCCCAGAGCTTGGGTTGTAAAATAACGCGCCGGGATTTATGGTGCATTTTTGCAGCCTCTGCTGAAAGCGTGTAATCTCCCTGTGCACTGACAGTTGTGACGTCCTGCACGTCCATCTGCTCGGTGTTCTTTCCAGCGCAGGCACCACTGCCGCACAGCTGTTACAGATAAAGCCAGTGAGGCTCTCTCCTAGTGTACGTTATTGCTAATTTTGTTTCTTCTGTTAAAGAGGAACAGCCTACTAGTGTTTTAAATGGTCTTCAAGAGCAGGTTGTAAGTTAGGAATGCTGTTGAGGAGAGCAGAACTGACTTCATTTCTCAGATGTACCCGACAGCTATCCTGTGACCTTCAAGTTTTAGATTCCCCTACACTGGTGTTGATCTTACTGGGTTCCTCGCCGTGTTGGTACACACCTCAGTGCTGGTTTTTCACTTATGGTGTAAACCGTGGGTACTGAGATCTGTGAGCTGACCCAGCAGGACCCATGTTCAGTGGAGCATTTGATGCACTTTCTGTCCTGAAGCAGTTTTGGACTTGGTTGCATCTGTTAAGAGGAGGGTCGTTAAAACGGTCGTGGCTTTTTAGGGTCGGCTCCTGTCTCTGCTGGATGACAACACTGTGCACCTGTGGGAGATCGGCCTGAGAGAGGGTCGGCCCAGCCTGCAGGAAGTCTGCAGTTCCACCCTGCCTGGTCGCCCAGGGTTTGACAGCACCAGGTGAGGTCATGGCTGAACAGCAATGTGTTGATCTGACGCAATCACTTGCACCTTTTATGTAACATCTTGGGTTATTAATGGGTATTGTCCAAATTCCTCATGGTGACAAAGCGTTTTTATATTTAACAGAAGGCAGCGGTTGGAATGGAGGTTAAAGACATTGACTTGATTACTGCTTTAATTCACAGAATTAGTGCTGTTAGTATCCTGAGAAAAGCACCAGACACGTGATGTTTTGGAAATATTTTGACCAGTGAGCTATTAAATGTCTGTCTGACTGCTTAGACTGAAACTTGGAGACTCGATGCTAGTGTCACTGATGTTTAATATTTGTTTCCAGTGCCACCCGTATCACAGTTATCCTGCTGCTGTGTCACTGTAACCAGCTGTGTGTGGGCACCGAGGGAGGGGGCATTCATTTTTTGGAGTTACCTGGCCTCTCGTTGCTGGATAGACAGTCCCTCTTCCAGGATGAGATCTTACGGAGGTGGGTGGTGACCGTAACTAATTCAACCTGATTCCCTTGGCAGATATGAGCTTCTGTCTGTGGCACAGGATTTTTAACACCACATTCCATGATCCTTGTAATGAATCGTGCCTTTTTCTTGGTGTCCATCTTTTAATTGATCGCTGTGGTCCACCAGGCTTGTTTGGTAAGATGAAGTTCTCATTCTTGCAATTGGACTGTAAGCGCAGGTTATCGTTAACGCTGCTCTTCTCAGCAACGGTGCTTCACGTAGTTTAACTTGGTGTTTAGCAACATTTCCACTTATCACTGATGGGAAGTTTTGTACAAACGAAGGAAATGCACAACTGAGCCGTGTGCATGCCACTGTCTTCTCTTTCCTGTGCTCTGTATGGAGTCCTGCTCCCTGGTTTTTATTTATGTTGGAATCTAATTTCCTGTGGGGTTAAAGTATGACGCACGTCTAAGACCCTTGGATGCACATTTCCTTAATGTTGGAGATGCATCTCTGTTCTGAGTGTATGTGACAACCCATAGAGTAGATTTGTAATGACACATTTGCTTGTTAGTGGAATTGTTTGTTGTTTTTCTATAACTTTATGTAGTATATGTGAGACCCTCAAGTGTAGAACTTCATCTTTAGTCTTGCTGTCTGTGTGCTGCTAAATTATAAATTTAGCTTTGTGTTTACAGTTTGGAGTGACTGAGGTTTGTATTGGTTCCACCTATTGTCTTTGGGGTAGGAAGGGAGGGAGATGTCTGAAGAAGAGCAATGTTTAGTACAGCTGAGAGCGGGAGGTTAGGATGGGAAGTCGGCCATGTCTTAGCCTGGGAGTGGTGTTCCTGGGTGTGGTGGTCCTCTTTTCAGTTCTCTCAGGCAGGTCGAGCCTGCACGGTTTGTGTTCTCGTGTCTGATGCTGTTTGTACTGCAGTCTCAATGAGCTTTTAACTTTGGTACAGCCACCTTTTCCTGCAGCTATTCCCTGTGGGGGGGGGGCTTCTCTAAAATGGATGAACATAATTAGCACAATGAGCCTCGCTCTGTCAGGCATGCCTACCAACCTCTCCCTCTCTCTCGGCTGATTTATATACGTGGGGCCTGAGCTTCGCTGCTTTCCAGTGGCCCAAAGCCCAGCTTGTGATTTCTTCCAAACACATGGAGACTTGTTTGCTATGGCGGTTATACAGAGGTGCCTGAGCCTGTGGAATTACTTTTGTTTTGTGATCATGTTATCTTGTTTCTAAAAAAGACACTCTTGTGCTCTGCCAGAGGTGTGGCGGGAGAGGAGCGATGTGAATCGGATTGGCTGTCTAACATCACAGGGTTTATTGGTCCACACCTGGCTGTTCCCTTAGATGTGTGTTCAGGTTCAGGCAAAACTTGTTCATCTTTTATTTATTTTTTTTTCTTCAAGAAGGATTGACATGCGTGTGTGTGTGGAAATCATGGAGACAGGTGACTGACAAAAGCTGGACTGTCTGCTGGATCATGACCTGTAACTGACAGGTGAAGACTGAACACATTTTCTTGGTACTAGTGGTCGGCCTGGTGGCTCAGTGAGTGGAGCATCAGGCTGAGCAGTGTGCACTAGTCCTAAGGACTAGTGGCTCGAAGATTTTACTAGTTCGAATAATCATGTACTTGCCCAAATATTTCTGAGCATAAAACTTTGTCATTAGACTGAGACTTATAGGATCAGATAATAGAAGAAAAATGTTAAAAGTACATTAAGAAATATGGAACATTTATTACAGTAAATTTAACATGATAAAACTAAAAATATATAAAGCTTGAGGCTGAACGTACTACGGGGCGTGAGGAAACACAAATTCTGGCCACCATATCGCATCGTTTCAACTGACAAACTCCATACTTATTTAATCAGTAAAATTTGTTATTGTAAATGCTAGTCTGATCGGACCAGTGAGAAGATACAAGTACTAGTCCAAGGTTTAAATTTGATCGTCCGTGACGATCGGATGTCTAATTTCTCACGCTGCTGGGATGCGGGAGTCTTCTGGTTCAAATCCCAGCCCAGCCACCTGGTGTGCCCTTGAGTAAGACACAGGGGAGACCCGTTATCAACCCTGGGCGCTGCATGTTGCTGCCCACTGCTCCCCCCAGGGGAATGGCTTAAATGCAGAGAACCAGTATTGCTTTAACCTGTATGCGAAATGTTGTAAGTTGCTTTGGATAAAAGCGTCTGCTAAATGAATAAATGTAAACTCCCAGGTGTGCCTGCGGTTTTAAAGTTGTGGTCTTGAATTTTTTTATTTTAGTGCATGGTGCTGTTTGGGGGTGTGCCAGCAAGCACCGAGTGGACAAAATGTAGCTGACTGAATAAGACTTCTCAGCTGGGTTTTCCAAGGAGCAAAGACTTGAGTGTCTCTGAATAACGAGTTGTCTTTATTTTCCTGATTTGTTGTGACGGGCTCAAGCTTGCACGTTTCCTTTGAGCACCTTCAGCTGGGCAGGTCATAGGAATTATTCATGTCCTTGTCATTTTCTTTCAGCGTGTCCTCTTTGGGACCGGTCCCACCTTGGCAGGTTTCCTAGACAGCAGCACAATAGCACTAGATGGCAGAGTGAGATGGATGGCTTCCACAGCCATGCTTCCTTATTATAAGAGTGACAGTACCCTGTTGTTGCGGCGGGTTTCTTATTTTCACGACAGCGAAGCCTCGTTTGTCCATTTCTGTTTTTTGGATCATTTCCCTCTACTCTGCTTGGCTTTGCAGTTGCCGGAGTGTACTTTATGCCGGTTGTGGATGCTTTGAACTCAAGAGATCAAAGTCCAGACACAGCACGGTTAACGCTCCCTGCTAACGCCTCCCGGAGTGCCTGTTCTCCCTGCCTCTGAGGGGGGGGCCTTCCCCACCCTGCCTCTCATGCCTTCAGCTGAGCAGGAGTCATGTCTGATTCATGAGATGGAAATTATGATCAGATGTGACCCAATAACTTCTGCAAGATTTCTCCTCCCTCCAGGAGCACATTTTGTCATGAGGATTTTTCATTGTTGCAGACACTTCAAGTAGTGTTAACTGGCTCTTACCTAGTCACAGATTGTAATGATGGTAATTAAACATACCGTTTTAAGCTTGCTGCTTGTATTTGGAAACCGTCTAAAGCTCGAGGGGATTTGGTTTACTATGCCATGACACCAACACTGTCTGACTCCAGGTTCGTTCAACGCAGAACCTCTCATTAACAGGAGCGTCAGCCCATTTCAGCTGCAGTTAATAAGCATGTTTCAGTGAAGGACAAAATGCTTTTGTTGCAGCTGCCAAAGGCTCTGTTCTGCTCATTACACTGTACACACTTAACACAAAATGAGAGGGTTTGTAACCTGTTCGCTCGATGCTATCTACACTTGTGTTACACCAAAAATGTACTTTTGGGAGGGTGGAGGAAAGTCTTAACTTGTTGTTGCTTCATACAGTCCTGGAGGTGAGCCATGTCTGGTCGTGTGTATTATGTTCAGCGTGAGCCATTTTGTCAACCTCAGCAATGCCCCGCATATGTGACTTTTTTTTTTTTTTTTTTTATAGACTAACTGGCTGGGACTAGTACTGCTCAGCGGTAAGATTGGAGTGTCAGATGCTGGATTTAATAAAATACGCTTTCTTGTTAAAGCTGACCACAGTGTGCCTGTGGATTTTGTTTTATTTTCTTCTCCTTTCTTATTCTGTTGGAATAAGGGTCATTAAACTGTTGCCAGGAGACTAAAACTGGAGTTGTTTGTGTGAAGGGGTTTTTTTTTTTTTTTGCCTGGCGTGGAGTGTTGCTCACAGAAACGTCACTCTTGTTTAAATCCCTTTCCATAACCATCACTCCCCCCATATGCAGACACCCCCCCCCCCAATATTTCCCACAGATTCAGGTTAAGCACCGCTCTGAGCTCTTGTAGACTCTCTTGTTATACACTTCCTGCCTTCCTTGCCCTCCTAGACTTCAAACATATTATGATGTTCCAGACTTTCATATGGCATAGTCTCAAGTGCAAGTTGCTGCTGTTATTTAGGACCTAAAGGCCTAGACAACTCAAGCGTTTGTGTGTGTGGTGGACAGCAAGAGCAAAGCTTAAACTGCATGCACAGGGACCTTGTGTTGATGTGGGGTAGAGATAGTAATTGGTATTCTGCTGGTCTGTGCCAAACAGCTGAGTACACATTCTGATTCTTGCATCTGGCCAGGAAGTGATGTCAAGACATCACTCTGCTCAATCTAGCCATTATCCCCCTTTCTGGCGCTTCAGCATTCAAGACAAAGGTGCTTTCACAGAGCACTGTGTAGTGTTGTATAATTCATGCCATTTTTATAGGCAGCATTTGTTATCCCTTCAAAACATGGCGGTATTCCTCTAAGACTGGTACTAGTAATCCTGTTTCCAGACAGACTTCATTGGAGATCCACAGAGCAGTGGTGATGTGAGTCATGAGTAGTTTTACGTGCAGGTTCACAAGCCAGGAATGAGTGTTACTGTATGTAAGGTCTTGTCATGTAGGGTTGGAGGAGAACTTCCCAGTGTCTGGTAATTGAGGTTATGCTTTTCGTGTGTGTGCTTGTAGTGTCCCAGAGGAGTATAAGTGTGGAAAGTCTCTGGGCCCAGTGGAGTGTGTGTTGGCGCATCCTAAGCACCCCAACAAAATCCTCATTGGATACAGCAGAGGCCTGGTGGTGCTATGGGACCATGATACTCGCACGGTGGAGAACCTCTTCCTGGGGAACCAGGTGTGTTCTACTTCTGTTTTTCCCTGAACTGTTACTCTCAATGACCTCGTTTAAAAAGACTATTTTTCAAAAAACGCTAAATTTTTGAATTGTCCTTCTAGATCCGGTATTGAACAATGAACTGGACTTGCAAGAAACAGACTTATTACAGTTGTTGTATTCTATACAATTGTTTTTGCCAAGACTTACACTGTTTCCCATGAATATATTGTGTGTTTTGAGTGGGAGTGTAGATGCACACAATTTCTTATAAGTGAGTACTCAACGTTTGAGATGAAGCAAATGTTATATGCACATCAGCATCACTTCTGCTGCAAAGGACATAAGCTGTCTAGTCCAGTTACCAGCCATCTGTTACTTGGCAACAATAACGGATAACGGTCTTCTATAACAACGTGATTTAGTTCTGGGTTACAACATTCTGGAACTTTAAATTGTATTTACCGTATATAATCCTGAATACCACCTGCCACCGAATAAGACGCACACCCTATATTTTTAAGGACAAAATTCAGGGGGGGAAAAAAAAATCACACATGATTACTTAGCAATTTTACTACATTTCTGAAAATGTGCTTCAAAATAGCTAATTTCAGAGTAATAATCATGATTTCTGATCAATTCAGCTTCACTCACAACTTTCAGTTTCTCGCACACAGTAAATGACTGCAGATACTATTTTGAATTCATCGGTTATTGACACTGATGCTTCTTCACTGAGAACTCAGGTGTAAACGAGCCGCACACCACTTTGCCAATTCAGGCGACCTGGAAACGCTGTTGCCAAATCATGCATAGTTGGAACTATGTGTTATGGCACCATGGCATGAGAGGCTTGAATAAGACCTGCACACGAATTTCAGAAGTAATTTTATTATTTTTTCTTTCAAAAAAATGTGTAGGTTGTATTCGAGATTATACGGTAACTCTAGGACTTTGATTCAGAAGCTTTTAACTTATTGATGAGTGCTGGTTGAAATGACACTTACTGCAACTGAAAATTAACTGTTACGACCAGTTCAAGCAGAGATATAGTTTCAAGTGACAAGAATTGGTTATGACATTGCTGCTCAGAGGAAATGTGTTAATGTTGTGAAGGGAATGCATGTTCAGCCGTGTGTGTGTGTGTGTGTGTGTGTGTGTGTGTGTGTGTGTGTGTGTGTGTGTGTGTGTGTGTGTGTGTGTGTGTGTGTTCACAGCAGCTGGAGAGCCTGGGCTGGGAGCGTAGTGGAGGGACGTTCGTCAGCTCCCACAGTGACGGCGGGTACATGGTGTGGCCTGTCCCCAGCAGCTGTCTTTGCACACAGCAGCCCTCTGCCTCACTCATACCCTACGGTGAGCATCTACCTACTCTTAACTGCCTTACTTCTCTTCCAGAGTAAGTACTGCATGTACCACCCTCCCACCCCCATGTTCTGTTAATTTCTGCAATATCACCATATGTCTTCACAGATCAAATTTCAAACTCAAAGCTGAACTAGCATGTCAAAAAGTACCACACAGGTTAAATGTGATTTATTGATGGCAGCACTAAACTCTGTGCATCTTAAGTGGTTCTCTTCATCAAACCAAGTTGAAGGCATTATTTAAAGCCAGCGCTGTCAGTTTTCCTTAATCTCATTTTTGGAGGCTATTTTTATGTGGAAACTCTTATTCACACATTGCATGGTGCAATTAAAGGTTGAGAGCTCTTTTTAGCAATACAGTTTATAACGGGGGGGAGGGGTGGGACAGGTCAGCGCAGCTTGCCTGTGTGTGTCTTGCAGTTGTGGGTTCCTCTGTTCATCACAGTTTGGCCTGCCTGTTCAAACTGTCTTTTTTTTTTTTTTCTTGGTCCTCTAGGCCCATTTCCATGCAAAGCCATCAACAAGATTCTGTGGAGAACGACAGATTCGGGGTTGGTGCTACATAGAGCTCTGCTTGCAGCCTGGAGCTGTACAGTGCTAACCTACCAGCCTTATTAGGGCTCACCATGTGCCTAGAGCTATACACAATGCCATGGCTCTCTGCAGAATTTAATGCTCTGAATTTTCTTTTGCTTAGTATTAATGGCATACAGATTTAAGTAGAGTTGCACAGTGTTGTGACACTGGCATCTGGAGTGACACCCTGTGTCGTGCATGCATGTGTTTCAGGGCGCCTTTCGTGCTGTTCAGCGGAGGTATGCCCCGGGCCAGTTATGGGGACAGGCACTGTGTCACTGTGATGCAGGACAAAACGCAGGTCACATTGGACTTCACGTCACGCGTCATCGACTTCTTTACCATCCACTGCGCGGACAGCAGCGAGGGTGAGGCCACGTGACAGTGCCTGACGTCACCCACCGCCCCCCAAAAAAATACATTTCAGGCATTTTTACCTGCGTTGGTACAGGTGTGAAAGTGTGCATGTGGAAATGTTGTAGTACAAGTTTTACTGTAGTTTTAATTGGGGAAAGTTTTGGTGTTTTTGTGTTAAACCAAGGTACTTCAGAATTCATAACTTGTACTCTTCCGATACTCCGGCTTATGTTGCGTATGCGTGTGGCGTGCCCGTCTCACTGGTTTTGCGTACCCTTGTGCCTGCTACCAGAGTTTGACAACCCGATCGCCCTGGTGGTGCTGCTGGAGGAGGAGCTGGTAGTGATTGACCTGCAGACGGCTGGCTGGCCCACCATCCCCTCACCCTACCTCGCACCTCTGCACTCCTCTGCCATCACCTGCTCCTGTCACGTGTCCAACGTGCCCGCCAAGCTGTGGGAGCGGGTGGTCGCCGCTGGGAAGCACCAGAGCCCACCGTTGACGCACGTGGTGAGAGGCGGGGCTCGGTTCGGGCGTACGGCCTGCTGCTCCACCGGCCCTCCTGAAGCTGGGAGCACTGGCTCATGTTCTGTCCTGTCTGTAGATTTTAAAGCAAAGTGAAAGAGCCCAAGTATCTGTTATGCTTGCTATGACATCTGAGGAAATTCAGGGGTGTGCAAGTTTGAAGTGGTTGGGTACAAGTAATGCCCCCCCACCCCACCCCACCACCTTTGATTTTGGTGATCTTCAGGGCCATGATCCCACATCCACAGTAAATGGTTTATGTACAGCTTCAGCTCATTAATTTGCATTGTTACGCATAGCAAAGGTTTACTTTCCAATTAAGTGTGTTTAATTAACAGTAGGCATATTCATGACAGCGACATTGCTTTTCTGGAGTCTCTTATGACGCACTACTTGAAGAGCCTAGAGCAGCGTTATGTAAGCTCATGCTTCTAATCAAGTTTGTTTGCTCTGTGGTTATATCACATTTTCCCCACAACTAAATGCAAACTGTGTGTGTGAGTAGAACTTGGTGCCGTGTCTGTGAAACGTGGAGACGGAAATGTGAGACGCGTTGAAATGAATCTGTACTGTTAACGTACTTATCCTCTCTCACAGAAATGGCCTGTTAATGGGGGAAAGGACTTGGCTCCTGATCCAAAGCACAATGGCCTGCTCTTAACAGGGTAAGGATGTGTAAACGTTACTACCGTGTGACTAATCGGCAAATGGAAAGCAATTTTCTCGAGGACATAAACACATACCTGCACCCCGCTGTTTGTCATTAACTGGCTGAACGGCTGTTTTTGTTTTTTTTTTTTTTTACTGAAATCTGGTGATGGGATGATCTCATGCCTTTGGTTTATTCAGCCACGAGGACGGTACTGTGCGCTTCTGGGATGCCTCTGGGGTCTCTCTGAAGCCCCTGTACAAGCTGAGCACGGCCAACATCTTCCAGACGGACTGCGAGCATAATGATAGCCTGACACAGGTCGCGGAGGAGGAGTGGCCACCCTTCAGGAAGGTTGGACTGTTGACAGGCAGCGCAGCACGCTCCGTTGTGGCACACGTCCGTTGTTATGCCTGTTGTTCTGCCAAATAATTTAACACATTCTGAAGTGCTTCCTGGAAGTGTTTCCCACGTCATGTTTAAATTCTTTTTGTTTCTACTTCTATCTATCCTCCTTTTTGAAGAGCGTTGACAGCTTGGCACGCCACAGCTTCAAATAGGGGATTTGTGCTGGAATATTTACCTATTTTTCTCACTAATTAAATACAGATTGTCTGTAGGGAAAAGTGCTGTGCATGTGTTTGCTCTGGAGATGAAAGCTGTCCTGTTGCGATTCCTCTTCTGACATTCTTTTTCTTTATTAGGAGGTTAAATGCATATCTTTGAAACTGTCTGTCTATAGAAATAAAAATGCTGCCAATATTGTATTGTGGCTATTCATTAACTGTTTAACAACGTTGACGTTAACACTTCTAGTTTAAGAAGGATCTCTTCCTTTTGAAGGTGGGGTGTTTTGATCCTTACAGCGATGACCCGAGACTGGGGATACAGAAGATTTCATTGTGTAAATACAGTGGGAAGTTAGTGGTTGCTGGCACTGCAGGTCAGGTAAGATGCTGGAACCTGTTGCATGTATGTTACTTTGTTTTATTGTAATGGTTTTGCTGTCACTGCCTGTTCATTAACATCAGTGATTTGTATCGACTTCCCCACCCCAACCGTAAAGGTCCTGGTGATGGATCTGAGTGAAGAGAAGTCCGATCATATGATCAACATAGCCACAGTGGACCTCCTTCAGGACAGGGAGGGCTTCACGTGGAAAGGTCACGAGCGGCTGGCCCCCAAAACGGGTCCGATGAGCTTTCCACCTGGCTTCCACCCTGTCCTCCTGCTGCAGTGCGTGCCCCCAGCAGCTGTCACTGCCATAACGCTCCACGCTGAATGGAACCTCGTCGCTTTTGGGACGAGTCATGGCTTCGGCCTGTTTGACTACCAGCGTCGCAGCCCTGTCCTTGCGAGGTAGTCCTATCCCTAGTTCGTAAGACTCCGAGCACAGTGTTAGCTTGACACAGGTCGCGGAAATGCTTTAGACATTTCTGGTCTTTGCACATGCATCCTGTCCTTTCCAACCCTACTGGTGCCAGCGTACCTTTACTTTGTCATTTACAGTTTGTACTGCTGTATATGGTTAAACACGATGGATCACATGGCGCTGTCTCTTAGTGGAACCTCCTCTGAATCATTTCAGGTGCACCCTACATCCCAACGATTCTCTGGCAATGGAGGGTCCGCTGTCACGTGTGAAGTCCCTGAAAAAGTCCCTCCGCCAGTCCTTCAGAAGAATTCGCAAGAGCAGGGTCTCGGGAAAGAAGCGAGTGCTTGTGAGCACTCCAACCAGCAAGGTGAGGGAAGCCCCCCCCCCGTAGCTGGGTGTTAATGGAACATTTGGATAAATCAATGTGGTGGGTTAAATATCTGCTCTGTCTCACACGTTAACTGCCGCAAGTCTTCCAGATATCAGCATCGTTAGGTGCCCGTCCATAACACTCGGTTTTCAGGCACGTGATTCGCATTGGGGTGCCACCATTTTGGAGGTGTAGCAAGAGGGTTTACATAGGAAATGTAACAGGAGACCCGCAAATTGAAACGAAAAAACAAAAGATGTCTCGGGGGCAATATTGCTAAAATGGCGTTTGGATGCATTTAAGTCACATGGAATTTTACCACAACAGGAATGAAGTGGTTATTTTTGGGTCTAGGGATCCGTATGCTGCTGTACGTTTTGTATTTGCGTTCCTGTTGGCGTACCTAATGGGGGTTTTATTCTGTATTGATAGAAAATGTATTGCCATACAACAAATATCATCACAATATGCTCTGTAAGATTGTTGAATGTTGGTGTGGTGTATTCATGGTGTGTGTGTGTGTGTGTGTGTGTGTGTGTGTGTGTGTGTGTGTGTGTTTGTGTTTCTTCCCTGAGACTTTGTCACAGTCCATGCCAAAACTTTTTTACAGAAGACGTCCCCTGCTTGTGTATTTTTAGTATATTGTTGTCTTTCTGTAAAGGTACCTGTGTTTCTTTAATGTACGTTGTCTTATTTGATTTTGGTGTGGCAAACCAGCTCTTACGTTTGTGTTTAAATAGATTAGGGAATTTGTAGCGCGGTTTGTTTACGTATTTATTAAAGTTTATCATATTTTTGTCATTTGTAAAATTCAGTTACAGCAGTGTTTCCCTAATTATGGATTGTGACCTATTTTTCATCACTGGCTTGCTTCTAATGGGTCGCCAAAGTAATTAATGAATAGAATTAAAAAATGTGTACACTATTAGGTCTGAATGGGTCCTGAGACTTTCATTTGGGTTTTAGGGCAAATTTTTAAAATAATGGAGTAACCGGTTTATAAGGCAAAAAGATTGTGGCTTGCTTGGTTAAACTTATTTAATAGTTAGCCTTGTATTGAGTAAGGCTAGTACAGAATAAAATGGCTAAAGATCGCTTTCAGGCATTGTTGGTATTCAGCCCCAAGTCGGAGCTTTTTAGACAAGGTTTGTATTCCATCTCCCCCCGCCCCTCAGGTACAGGAGGCCAATGCCCAGCTTGCAGAGCAGGCTGGTCCTCACGATGTGGAGGTGACGCCAGTACAGAGGCGGATTGAGCCCCGTTCTGCTGATGACTCACTCTCTGGTGTGGTTCGCTGCCTCTGTTTTGCTGACACTTACCTAAAAGACGGTAAGGCCAAATGGGGGGGGGGGGTTTTGATTTCTGGAAATGTTTAAAAAGAAATGAACTTGTGTGCGTGTCTGTGTGCACGCCCCTCATATGTTTTCAGAATAATGGCGGCCTCTGTGCATTACTCGTCATTTTAAAGCTCTGCTACGGGACTCTTAGTGGGCACCTGCGTTCATTAAAATGGGGAAAAGTCATTTGCTGCAACACATGTATTTCAGTATAGTATATTTGGGAATAAACGTATGTCTGAAACCATTTGGAGATCTGTTTACATTGTTTTTCCTATGTGTGTGTGTGTGTGTGTGTGTGTGTGTATACTGTATTTCTCCTTACTAACACGGTAATAGACGCACCCCCACCCAATAATACAGTACTAGACCCGGTAAAGCGCACTCCTTCTACCCGATTAAAGCGGTGACATAGAAATGTGGTCGATGTGTAACAAGGGGGACCACCAGGTCCCGAGTTCTCCTGAGCTTCCTTGATCAACTGGGTGACCACCTCCGTATGCTCGTGGCACCCCCGGGATCCCTTCTTTCTGGATCGAAGTATTGATATAGGCATTGTTCAGGAGGCAGTCAGCCAGACACCTAGCTATAATGCTAAAGAATATCTTCCGTTCAACACTGAGCAATGAGATGGTTCTGAACTGATTGATGTTCTTTGACTCTTCCTTCTTTGGAATCCACACCCCTTTTGCAAAGCGCCACTGGTGAGCCACCTTACCCCCTCCTCAGTATCACCTTCATGATCGCCCACAGTCTGCGGATTAACTTGCGGCAGTTTTTATATACCCTGTATGGAACTCCATTCGGTCCTGGGGCTGAGCTTGCTCTTGCTTTCTTTACCACCTCATGGATCTCCTTCCAGCTAGGATCCTTCTCATCAAATTCCAGTGTTAGTACAGGTGGGTCAGTCACAGTCAGACAGTGGCCCAAACTTTGCTCCCTATCTTCGTCACTGAGTAACTCCTTTAGGTGCCGGTCGATCTCATGTTTGGAGCAAGTCAACTGGCCGCTGTGCTTCTGCCCAAGCAGCTGTTTTGTAAACCCAAAAGGATTTGTTAGAAAGGTCGTCCACTTCCCAGCCCTTTCTTTCCTCTTCCTCCTGTGCCATTCAGCTCTCCTCGGGGTTATAAGCTTCTTGCGAAGGATATTGCACAGCTCTGTGAATAGTCCCCTGTCCTCCTCCTTTGCCTCTTTGAATTTTCTCCTAAGACTCTTCAACTCCTCCCTGAGCTGATGGATCTTATTTGCTCTGTTGTATATTCTTATATAAGAACTTAGAACAACATTTAGGCTTTTTAGTAACAACTTTGTTTTTAAATGTTTTTAAAAACTTTATAAGTTGCACATTTTGACCTCAAGTACACATACCCTGCACATTACCTTGCCCGGACGTGTTAATTAGGAGAAATGTGTGTAAGTAAGTAATATTACGTTATATAATACAAGTGCTGCCAAAGCCATTCCAGTAAAGCCATTGCAGCCATCTCCTGACCCCTTTTTAAAACCCTCCCCCATGTGCAGGAACTCATCATGGCCCGACGATGTGGGCCGGTACAAATTCAGGCTCGGTGTACGCCTATGCGCTGGAGGTGCCCTCGCAGGAGAAGTTCTCGGAGTCCAGTGTGGAGGCCGTCCTGGGGAAGGAGATTCAGCTGATGCACCGCGCCCCCGTGGTGGCCATCGCTGTCCTGGACGGGCGGGGCAACCCTCTACCAGAGCCCTATGAGGTGTCCCGCGACCTGGCGAAGGCACCCGACATGCAGGGCAGCCACTCGGTCCTCATTGCGTCCGAAGAGCAGTTCAAGGTGAGGGTTTGAACAGGAGCAGGAACAGGGGCTCCCAAGTGTAGGCGGATTTTGCAGAGGCTCGTGTTTGGACAGGAAGTTGGTCTGACATGTAAACGACCTCCAATGGATCTACTTATCCTGGAAACATTTCTGCATTGATGTGACCCAAAAACATCTTCAGCTAAACATTGCATGCAATTGCTTAGTGATTCTTTTCTTATAAACCCTTACAAGTACTTTACACTCAAACACCTGTGCATCCTGTCCACAAGTATAGACTGTGTAGTAGCTGTAGTGAAGTTTGGGTTTTGTAGTGTAGTGATAACCATGCAAAACAAGTGTAAATCACTTTTTCCAGTGTTGCGAAAGATTGAATTGTATTCAAAAACACTAGGATTCATTGGATGTTATAAAATTTTGAGGAAACTCAAATGCATTGGTTTTTATTTGTTGACATTGAGTAAAGGAATATGAACTAGCACAGCTTTTTCTGCAGGTGTTCACGCTGCCTAAGGTCAGCGCCAAGACCAAGTTCAAGCTGACGGCCCACGAAGGCTGCCGTGTGCGCAAGGTGGCGTTGGCAAGCTTTGTAAGCGCTTCATCCGAAGAGTACTCGGAGAACGGGCTGGTGTGCCTCACCAATCTGGGCGACATTCACGTGTTCAGCATCCCGGCGCTGCGGCCACAGGTGCGCTATGACTGCATCAGGAAGGAGGACATCAGCGGGATTGCCTCCTGTGTCTTCACCAAGACGGGCCAGGGTAAGGCTGAGATGCTTGTTTCGGTTTGTGTTAAATGCAGACACTGATTAAGCATTTTCTCTGACCATTTTAGGGTTATTGACACTTGTCTTTGTGTTGCAGGTTTCTACCTGATTTCTCCCTCGGAGTTTGAGCGATTCTCCCTGTCAGCTCGAGTCATCACTGAACCACTGTGTTCTGTGGATGTTGAGCGTCCGCTTGACTCGGTCAGGTAAAACAGCTGCGTTTGACCCAGTGGCCAGTCAGTTAATTATATCCTGCAGGGCCTCGGAAGGCAAATTTAGGTTAGTTGCCTTGAATTTTGAGACAGTATTTTGTTCATATCACAGGTTCAATGCATTTGTCAAAATGAGAGATGGTAGTAAGTATAGCGTATTGCGGTGTTGTGAAAGGGGCACAGCAGCGTTCTGTGGATTGGGTTTTAAATTTTGACGTATGAAAACCGTTTTTTGAAGATTTATTAAAGCTGGGTTAACAGAAATGACGAGCCAAGTCTAACTCCTAATTAAACACAAGCGTTCATGTCTACATTCATGTATACTGGTTTTGACTATAAACAGGAGTATTTTTGACTCACTGCATTGCAGATATGCCCCCCCCCTAGCCCTCCGCAATACTTGCCATGGGATTCCCTTTTGTATCTTGACAACATTAGGATTTGGTGTTGCTGCAGCAGATCAGCATGCCATACTTTATCGGTTCTTCCATTTGTGAGATCTGAAGATATATTTGGTATTTAAGGTAGTGTGACTTCACTGGTATTCGTGCAATAACATTTCAGTTGCAAGGCAGAAAAGACAAGGTACCTCTCAGATTTATATATGAACTGCTTTTGTATGTGTTCTAAGCAAGTCTTGCCTTTTTAAAAGGTGTTTTTTTTCCCCCCCCCCCACCACTATAAATTCAGTTACCTTTAAATGCTGAAAAGGAGAAAGCACCCTAACCAATTACTGGGCTCTAAAGCATTTGAAGTAATTGCTTTTCTGGTGACTAGGTCATAAATATTTCCCGTTTACAATATCAGACTGAGCTGCTGAAGGGTGCTAATAAAGGAGTCTGGTTTAGTATTCTGACCTGTGGGCACATTCCACTCAGCACTGCGGGAGACAGAAGAGCAACCAGTATGACAAAGAATGGGTGCAGCCATGGGCCGTGGTGCCATGCTCTCACCGTATAACAGCGGAATCCCAGATATTTACACTTTTTTTGGGGTTATTTATTTATTTATTTATTTATTATTATTATTATTTTTTTCCCCCCCTGCATGGAAGAGGAGTTTTACTCAGTGTGTGCTTCTGTGATTTTATTATACATTTGTTTTGTGGGACTGGGTACCAATTACTGCTATCCTGTTTTAAAGTCATGAATGGAGTCAGTACTGGATCCAAATCTGACAAGCGCAAAATTTCAGGGTTTGAAAGCAATGCTTTGGAATTAGACTGCATGTAAAAATCCAGAATTTTTCTGCTGTTTGCTCTTGAGGGGTTTGACCTGTGGCCATTTTTTATTTTATTTATTTATTTTTTTTTCTTTTCTCTTTTCTCCCCCCCCCCCCTTTGTAGAACGAATGCGACTGAGGCGCTTCAGTCCAATGGAACGCACAAAGTACAGCACACAAGAGATGGTCAGTCCCTTGGAGACACAGAAGGTATGTGGCTCAATATGACCCTGTAGTCATGTTCAGAGCAGGAAGGAAGAAACCTTTTGTCATGTTTATCATCTAAACAAAAGGCTATTCAAAGCATTTAACAAAGCTTCTGAAATTTGACAGCCAGACTTTCATTTGCCCTAAATGAATGTATTCGTGCACTGTACATACATCCTACCAGTGAGCAGGACTAACTGCACTTGCTATATATGTACTGTTCCTGAGATTTTTTTTTTGGGGGGGGGAGGGTAAACTTTTAGGCTTGTTCCACAGAAACTGATGGTGTTAAAGAATGCCATTGTTTGCTGATGAATTAGTTCCATCACATCAATGCTGACTTAGAGTCCCATATTAAAGGTGTTATAGCCGATTCACTGCATGACCCCTGGTTGCTGTAATTCTATCTACAGTAGCTTTTGTGGTACTTTCAGCTTTAGATCCTCTGCCTGGCTGTTAACTGGCCCTCTACTGGTTCTTCCTGTGGATTTAATAAAGTCAGGCTCATTCACAGCCACTTGTAATCAGAACAAGTTGCCCAGGAGTTGTCTGAGCTGTAACCATGGCAACTCCTCGGAAGTTCCCTGTAGCCAGTACCAACAATAAAATCACCGTTAAGAATTCATGAGGGGAAGTTCCATTTTGCAAAAAGTGATTTCTGCAATAAGCGTACTGTACACAAATTTCATTTTCAGAAATTCTGAAAGTGTATATAGTAAATTCTTTACAGTTGGTGTGATTTGTTACTCCAAACCTACCCGTTAACATGCATGCAAGTGTTGAATTTATGTACATCAGAGTTTTTCTCGAATTATGATTGTAATTTAACATTCAATGGTGTTCAGATTTAAGACCAGCTGAGCAGAGAATAGGCTTTATTAGTGATGGCCCATTTGAAGGCAATTTTCTCATGTTATCAGTTACTTAAATCTGATGGCTTATGCTTTGCATCAGATATCTCCCTCCTCTCTGTTATTTAACCTCTGCAGCCCATTGATTGCTAGCTAATTTATGGTCATAGCCCCGAACTCTAACTAAGCTTTTACGTGAAATTTAAAATTTTTTTTTTTTCCTTCCCTTCAATTGGGCCTTGAGCATGAAGGAAGAAGTCCTTACCTGAGCTCCCCTGTTACCAGAGGTGAGGGGGTTTGTAAAGAGTTTAGAATTCCAGAGGAGTATGACTTGTACTTGTTACTGAATATTATAAGTACGATTGGTGTTCATTGCTGCCTAGTGTGCTGTGTGGAAACACTTGGCAGGTAATGTAATTGGACATGCATAATGAGACATGCACCATTTTAGGGTTGATGGCCTGTTTGTTAGTTGTCTTGTTTTGAAGTCTGTTTACGTTCGGTTTATCTGCATTAAACAGCATGTCATGTTACCAGAAAAAAAGCTGCATTACTAGCAGAACATTGAAAAAAAATTCAATAACTGAAAAATGGGGAAACCATTTAAAACAGTAACAAGGTTTTATTTCTTTTCCGTGGTCCATAGTAGTGCTCATGTATGTATGGTTGATGGTGAGCAGGATGTAGTGTAATATGGGCAAGCTATAGCAGTGGGTGGTAATACTGTACTCCCCATTGTACTGCTATGGCTAGCGTAGTATTTCTGTAATAGGCAGCTGGGGGTGACGTACAGCGGCTCCTGTTTCAGCTGGGTCAAGGGAAGGTGACTGTGTGACCGCAGCTCGCTCCGGCTTTTCAGCTGTCAGACTGTCCAGAGCTGGCACGCCCCCACCACTTTTTCGATCTCTGTCATCTTGTGTACCAGTTGGCTCATGGCTGTCCAGACCCTTTTGGTTTTTGCCCTTCTACCTTCACCTCATTCTACATTGCTAACTGCAGACAGATAAAACTGGCATGCCAAGTCCTTGTCAGGAAGTCAGCTGATGTGCAGGGTGTCATCTTTGGATGTGCGGTAGTCAGGGCGGACATGTAATATGCTGGCGATATCAATGTAGTACAGCAGGTGAGGAGAAAAGGCAAAGTTTAGATTGCACTTTATTCTGCTCCCTGCTGCTGCTTGTCCCACTGTAGTTGATGGGTTGTTTAATGCTATGTACGCAATGCAGCTTAAACTAAATAGTGCTTTGACATTTTAATTAGTGTGCAAATGTACTTCCGTGTTTTGTGGGAGTTCATCATCAGCGATGCTGTTTCGGTGTCTGTGTGGATGAAAGGCCAGTCTGCAGTGTCTCCCTCCAACTTTAACTTTTACAGATGAGTACCAAGCTGCGCTCTCCTCTCCCGCCCTGGATTCACCCGTCAGCAGTGCCGACATCACGCTGGACACCACGGGTGATATCACGGTTGAAGATGTCAAGGACTTTTTAATGTAAGCTACATGCATGCATGTGCGTGCTTACTATGGTCTGTTGGTTTCTGCCTCAGAGCCTGCGTCTTGATGTAGACTGAGCCATTGTTTGGGGGAGTTCCCCCCCCCCTTTTGTGTTGAAGCTGACCTACTTTTCCTACAGTTTCCAGTGCAGTCCATGAGAAGACAAGGCAGCAACATAATATTTTCTTTTTATCTCATCTGTTGTACTGTTGGTTCTGTTAGTCATTAAGTACAGCTGTATGTTAGGAAATTTTACCCAGTCCAGGTTTACTGACTGCTGGTGTTATTTCTGTGGTAGGAGGTAAGTGATTCCATGGCTTGGGGAAAATTACATTGGTTTGACTGAACATGTATTTGCAATACACATTGAAATTTTACATGCTACAGTCTTTATTCTGCACTTACTGAAGCACTGCGCTTACCTTGGAGACAAAATGTTGTAGATTTTTTGGCCCCCGACCTTCCCCCAGTAGTGGTGCATACATCTTAATGTGTAAATGAGGCTTATTGGAAGGTGTCAGGTTGGAACACTACTTATATACTCAGTCATACGAACAGAGGCTGTGCTCTGTTATCTGGGTCATTGAGGCTATAAAGTGGCAAAGAATGGATCATTTCATTTCAGCCCAGAAGATGGGTCCAGATCCAGGCGGCTGTGCTGGCACTCAACACCGTGGCGTTTTTGTTGTGGAAGGGAGCGGTCTTCTCTTCCTTTTGTGTTGGCTAATGAATTCCACGGCCTTTGTTCAATGCTGCGTAAACACTCTTTATAGATTTGTTTTGTAGTAATTACTCGTTTTAGCTGCAAGGTTTTTGCAGATGTCACCATAGAGAAGAAATGGAAATTTTTTTATACAAAGCTGTGGCAATTCCTACAGGATATTCCATGCTCAAGCATTGCTTATTAATGTGGGGGGGGGATATAATATGACTTGGATAGCGACCAGCATAGTGGTGTGACTTGAGGGATACGTTTTGAGGTGGACTTCAGGGAATCTGGACAGTTGGAGCAGCACATGGTCTTTGTGGCTGAACAGGAAGAGTGAGCTCTTTCAAGATGAAAAGCATGCAGATGTCAAGGCGTTCTTCGTGTAGAACAAGCTGTGGTGTTCTCCATGGAGGGTCCTTCATGCACACGCATTTTATTTTGAAGGTCTGTAGATGAAGTGGAGAATAACCTGAGGAACCAAGAAGGTGGGCGCTCTCCAAGAATACTTATCAAGTGAAGAGGTGGGTGCAGTGATGTCTGCGTGCCTCACGCTTTCCTGTTGGTTTGAATGTATCTACGTCCCATTTTTAAACATAGCTTATATGTTTCACAGTGAGCTTCTTGCATTTAAAAAGCATAGGATTTTTACAGGGAAGGTGCAAATAGTTGGGAGGGGTCTTTCTCCTTGTAAGAATAAAATGCAGTGGAAGTGAAGGGTGACAAGAAAGGCCCCCGTCAAGTGTCATACCAGTGAGGAAGAGTGTTGCATGATGGGATGGTAGACTTGGTGAGGAGGTGGCAGGACTGTCCCAAGGATGCTAGCTTTTGTCTAACAGAGCGAAGGTGTAGAAAGTTCTGTGAGAGGGGCTTATTTTCCTCAGGCCAAAAAGGAAAAAAATCAATGTGGTCGCATTGAAAGATGCTTAATGGGACAAACATTTCTAAGTGAGGGTGCCATTGGGTACCTAGCACCTGGGAGTGAGTCGAGGGGTTTTAACACTCGGCTTTTAAAATTGCGCTTCACTCAGACGCCTATTTTCATGCCAGTAGCACCTTTTTATAGATGCTTCTCTTCAAATGGGGCTTTTCAGTCGTCGTCCCCCCATTTCTTAATATTTCATACAGTACTTTAAAAGTACCTAATATATAATATAAAGTGCAAACGAACCACATCAATCTGTTTATTGTGTCCTGGAAAGAAACGCTGCAATTTATGAGCACAATTTATTAGCAATAACACTACCACACATTTTCAGTATTCGCTGATGGAAAATTCCACACATTCCGTTCAGAGCACAACACACCAGTGTATATATTAATGTAAACTGTAAGACTGTACCCATTGTATTGCTACTTTGAGCCGTCTGATAGATGTTGCTTTTCACTTGTCAACTTGCAGTGAAACCAGAATGTTTTAGTTTGGTTTCCTCATAGTAAAGAGAGCGCAAATTGAAACTGACAGCCTCTTTTCTAGCTTGGTGCTTCTCACTCCAGGTGTGTGTGTGTGTGTGTGTGTGTGTGTGTGTGTGTGTGTGTGTGTGTGTGTGTGT